>JACCPG010011223.1:0-144175 GCA_016069955.1 Drepana arcuata
AGGACGTGTTATCATAATGTTATAACAATAGAACATTTTTCTCGCATTGTATAAAATACGACAAAAAATAAGATACTGCATAGATATCGCGCCTTGAATTCAACGAGCCGGCGTACTGACAGGTTTAATTAAATTCGCCGACGGCGTGCTGGTTTAATTTGTTTTAAAACAAATCTAATCAATAAGCATTCAGAACGTCAAGCTGGCAAACGCGTCGAGCATTCAAATATTAGTTCTCGAGCTGAGTCTGGAGAAATTATCATGATGATAAATAAGATACACGGCCGCCGGGACAAGAGAGCCAATCACCATACATCACCGGGAAACAACCGAATAAAACGCGATGAAACAAAAAGTTATTTGTTTTTTATGTCATGCACTGTGCCAAAGGAAAACGAATTGTAGCAAGGGAGAGATTGTATCGTGCTAGGCGCCTTCAAAGACGTGAAAACTAATTAAGATCGGACGCTTTTCTAAGGCGATAACTTGCAATGGACAGACGGCCGGACGTGTTTGTGTATTGGCAATCAAAACAATTAACTTTTTGCTATGATCACAACCTCTCTCTAAACAAAACTGATATGAGTTATTTTTTATTCGTTCAACGACCTCCTCGTGGGATTTGTGATTCAGTATTTTAGTAGGAAATTATGAGCAAAGCAGCGCCGAAATCGCTACAACTACACAAAATATTAAAACAAATAACACACAAATCTGAAAATACGTTGGATCCAAGTTAAAACAACGAGAGAAAATTACAAAAGTTTCAAACAAAAATAAAAATAAAATCTCTAACTAAACGCCGGGCCGCGATCGAAGCGTGAAATAAATAAAATGGAAGCGCCTCGAAAACGAGAAAAAAGTACAAAAATTGTGGCGTTAATTTCCCAGCGAGATTTCCCAGCAGTCTCCGTGTACAGGGAAGGCGCGTGCGCCGGACACGTGAATTAAAAGCTTTAACAATGGCACCGCAACTCGCTCCTTAATGAACCCAACCACCCACGTATCTACCGCTCTACAATACGCCATCAAATTACATACGCTCCCCAATCGTCGAAACGGGAGTAGGATTGTGGAAATATTTAAATCCCATTAAGCGCGTTCACAAACGCTCAAATTAAAAATGTATGTCTAATCTCAGATAGGACGTGGAAACGGGGCTCAAATGCATCATACCGTTTCCCAATTCACTGGATATGGGAAAGGATGGTTAGCTTCCACACGATACACTGAATTGAAATCAAACATCCAAAGCCCATTTGAGGAATTGAAAAAGTGTAGCTTTTTATTATAAAGCGTTGGATACATTTGCATTGGCACATAATTATAAAAAATCAAACTTTTTGAACATGACTTGTTGTTCCGCGGTGTGAATGTATAGTCTATCAGCGACCTTTAATCGTTAACTACGATAATCCTTTATTTGTGGAAACCTGTCCATAGAATATGCAATTTGTCGGTTTTATATTCCGTATAATAGCTGCATAATTACTTTAGTAAATAACGAGCATAGTCCCCATTCCGTAAAAGAGCAAAATTTCCTACGCGCGAGAGAAAAAGCGTTATTGAAAAAGAGGCAAGCTGATATATAAATAAAATACGGGTTCAGCTATCGGCGGGTTGTTATCGCATGCCTCGATCGTGGCTATTATTGCAAAGTATCGGTTATTCGCGCGGCCGTGGGCACACTTTGCTCTGCACCGCGCCGACGCGCTGCTGCCTCGTTATAATAATGTGAACTTCGAGAATAACGACGTCTACGGAGAAGCGAGAAGCGAATATTATACATTTCATTATAATTAATATATTTCTTCAATAAACATTAACTACGAACTGTACTATCTGTATTGGTCGATGCTAAGGAAACATAAACATAAAATAATTAATATAAACTAAACATGTTATAAAGTTAAAAGAGAAACTAAACATGTAGAAAAGTTAGAAGGGGTCTTTTGCATAGTCTTTGGAACACCATTATAAAAAAAATATTCAGTCCACTTGTAGTTTTTCTTTGTTCCTGGCCAGAAAGAATTTCTTATACATACATAATAATTGCGAGTTGTCTCGCGGCGTCACGACGCTGATGCATAATGACAAAGTGCGGGGTGACGTGAAAATTGCTCCACGGGAAGCTGCTGAAGAGACGCCGCTGACAACGACTCCTTCTCACATGGGCTTACAATTATGATTGTCATTATTAACGAATGAATGATTTGCACGTATAATGTTTGTGTTTATCCACTTATTTATGTCCAGTGTACACAAGTATTTTAGTGTGTACAACTATACGATTTTCTAATCAGTTTACTGGATCATGTTTCACGCGATCAACAGTTGTATTGAAGACACATGGCAGAGAGAGAGAGAGATAGATAGAGAAAGGGAGTTCTCTATACATCTCTTTATTATCTCTAAATTCAAAGCTCAATAATCTTCAAAAGAACGCAAGAAATTCCTTCACATTTGGGAATATATTTCTTGTATCAGTATTCTCAACCCAAAACGAAAAACAACGAAATTCGAACTATAGACTAACTTCTAAGCTGCACATCGCAATAGATCGCAACAAAGAGGTAAGGTAAAGATAACGAACGCATAGACTTTAACGATGTCTCGATTGATTGACAAGAACAGTGTAGGAGCCTTCACGCCTGCCTGTGTGAAAAACGAGTCCGCGCGCCTTTTATAGATCTTAACCACACTAGGGCTTAAGGAACCGTTAAGTCATTGAACAGCGATATAAAATTCCGATATAACTGTCATTACTAGGTAGATAATCTATGGCATTCTACAACTTTCAAACGCACTATCGAAGTACTGAAACATTAATGAAATGATCGGAAGTCCTCACTAATCCCTAACTAGTAACCAGTCCCGGACACAATCCTGATAAGAATATAAACAACCTTTCTAGAATAAATATGAGTAAACCCTACCGAAATTAATTCAATAGGTTTTTGATTTATCACATTCAGACATACTTGGAAGACAGTGTTAGATGCATGCAAATTACGTCATGTCGCTTACTGAAGATCTTTTTTTTATTTAAGAGGCACGTCTTAAAAAATAAAGAAGAGAATAATCTGAGGTGTCATATTGGAATTTTAAATAAATATACCTTACAGAAGGATAATCCATTTCAAGTCAGCTTACTGAAGAGCTTATATTGATAAACTTTAAAATTCTTACGCAGACTTGTAGTGTTTCCAATTACACTAAGTGGTCGCTTATTACTTTTCTACTCAGCATCTTAATGCGCAATGACATCCACTTTTACTTATCTCGAGAAATCGTGCCGGTGTGAGTCTAGACAGGTAAGTGACGTTTACTCCTGTAATTGTACGCCCGGTGCGTAGCATGCAGAGGATAGCGCGACTAATTTACGATGTGCTAATTATCACTACATTCAACAGCGGCCATGTTACATTTACATACAGTCGTCATATTAAAGTTTAACTTGAGTAGATATACAAAGTGAAAGACAAAGAAGATAGCTGAATCCGATAACAAACTTTACCTCGCACGCAAGAATTCCTTCCTTCAGAACACGAATCCTTAAAATGCTCAGACGTAATTTGATTTCGTTTACAACGAGCTTCGTCTGACTAATTTTCACGAAAGTAAAATTTGCTCACAAAGGCTGCATTACAATAAGCAAATAAAATTTGTATGTGTCAAGACATTCGAATAGGTGTAACGAGATCCCTTCGGAAAGCACTCAGGGATTCGTTCAAACGCAATCAGCGCTCTTACTGAGAATGCAGAATAAACCGACGGTATCTCTACAATTCGACTTGTGAGATCGTAAGATTCTGGAATTAACGCTTGTGTATGATAATTGGCTACGAAACTTGCTAAGTATTGTAATTGGTAGCAGCAATAAAACACGAAGGACCGCTGGACAAACCGTTAACAAGTTGAAATGGGAAAAATGCTATCTATTAAAAGCAGCTAAAGATACTTGGGTAGGTAAGTGATTAATAAATAGTAATAAAGACAAGTTGAGATCTAGTTAAATGCCATAGTGGGTTTTTATGAGGAAAAAACAACGAAATAACTAAGCCTTTGAAATACTTACCTCATTTAACTATAATTGTTGGTGCGTTTTATTTTTTACACTTGAGCTTACACTTTAGGTTTATCTATATGTATTTGCATTTCTAGAATAGAGGTAGAAACCCATGCTAGTCAAGTAATTTGCAGGTTCAAAAAAGTGTATAGTCACACCACAAGCTTTATCGCGAAGGAATATATATAATAAGATATTCAAAGTTGTATATCATGTAAAGTAAGGCCTTGACGGCGACAGGGCCGTCATCTGTCACGCTAGCAACTAAATCCTACAAGAGTCGCCGAAAGGGTAGGCAGAGGTGTGTAGACTTGCTAACGAGGTAGATGGCGAGTCCATTGCCGTTTCCTAAGCACGACTATATACATACGACTTTTAATTTCTACTCGAACGTATGCGGAGTTCCTTTGATATTTTGCCTCACCTTATTTGCAGTCTCTAAAAATTTTAGGCATTAAAATGTCGATAAAGCCTGGGAGAAGGGGAGTGGGCGTAGATCTCTTTACACTAAATTACATATTATCAAAACTTTGACAAATAAGTCATTATAACTGTTACCGATCGTATCATGTTCGTGAATGCGAGAGTAATTACGAAGCCAAGCGTTAATATACACTCATACATATTATAATTTAAATGATCTATGACAAAAAATTGGTAAATATTTTACTTCGGCCACATTTATGGGCAATAAATAATACAATTCAATAGTTTCGAATCACGGCGCGGCGCAGTAAATTACTAAATAACTTTTGGAATTGTGACGTAATAGCGGCAAGAGTTTCTTAAACTATCGTTATAAAGTAGAAATAGAAACTTATCGTTTGGCATTCATCTTTGGCTATTTTCATTGCATAGAGCAGTGGTGGCCGAGTGATTCCAACTAAAAAACAGTGAATAACACATAACACCTTTACGGTAAACGAAAATAACGTAATGAAATCTGCATATACTTGAGAAGAAAGCTTGAACTCGTTGTTTGGATTTACGCTGAGGGCATTTATATTTTTTGTGGTGAATACGAGTATTTCTACCTTGGTCTTGGATGTTATATGTATTTAATTATAATATCGTTGTCTAGTTACTATATGATAGTGTGCAAGCTTTCCTTAATTTGGGACTGTGTCAATTTGTGTGGAACTCTCTCACCGTATGTATTATTTTATTTACTCACCTAATCTCACCTGATGTATTAAATTACAGATTGGAATACTATGTATATTCGAAGCCTTGCAAACTGAATATAAGAATGAACTGAACTGCATTATGGTAAATAATTGCTATGTAACTAGTAGGAAACAGGTACTAAATAGCAATACTATAAGTGAATACAATAGCTCTTGGAGCCTGAAACGTACTTAATCGGAAAGATATTCCCTAATAGGATTTCACCAAAGATGGAGCTGCTTTACGCAAGGTTAGGTTCACATCCCTGTGAAGACTTATTTGGCGTGTACACCTTGGTTCGAATATTGGTTCAATTTCATAGTTTATTTATGCAGGAAGCCGACTTATGTATCAATACGACAAATAATTAGTTTGCAATATTTACCGAACAACTAATTAATTGCACACTAACGTGGCCGTAGTTAGCAGCATTGTATTTTTATTTAAACACGGTCTAGGAATCCGGTCCACAAAAGATTAGTCTAGAAAATAAATTGTATAAATATCTATTTAAACTATTTTATTTATAAAAAAAAATTTATTACTTTATATATCAGAGAAAAAACTGAGGGTCTATATGTCTACCTACAGATAACTGTCAAGTCTAGTGGTCAGTGATATTGACTGCGAAACTTGAGGTTCAATTCCCACTGAGGGCAGATATTTGTATGATGAAGACGAGAGAGTATTTTTTTAGCCCTGGGTGTATATATGTATAGGTATACCTATATAGGTGTGTTAATCGTTTTCGTTGTACCCATAGTACAAACATATATGTATGTATTGTACAATATGTATACGGTGATCCTGATGGTCAAGTTAATATTGATATCTATTATAAGGTATGAACTATATATGGAGGAACTAAATACAACGAAACTGACGTAAATTTATCAGAGGATAATGAAAAACACTCACGTTACATATGATATATTACAATATTAAATATTATCAACGTACTTTTAATAAAGAAACCAACAATAAATATTTTTATCACCGGCCATTGACGAGTATGACGACATAAACATATTTTGTCACAGAAATAGTCCCATTATTAAAACGTATAAAATGAAAAACAAGCTACAGAACAAATAAAACTTATAAAACAAACACATAATTTATGTAAACGACACAAAATATTCAACATTATAGAAAGAAATGAAAATTATAGCTTTCGTTAAGGGCTAAAACTTTTGTTTGCAACAAGAAACTTGGTGCCTATAAAAACTTGGAAGGTTGTATAAGGCGCTATTGAGGACGCCAGCTGCAATAAAGATAATGACAGTGGTATTTATAAAGGCAACGCCTATTTATATGCTTATTAACTATACAAAAGAGATGTGAACACAGAATCTGGTCTAATGAAAAGAGAAAATGTAGCGGTTGTGTGTTAATAAAAGATGTGTGTTGTATAAATATTTGTCTTGATCTCGATTCGGTGCACTACTAGCTGTCCCATCATAAAACTATGGTACAGATTCCGCCCCTTAATTGCGAGCGTACTTACTAATCTGATGATAAACGGTTAACATTGTCAATAAATGCTTGCACACCCCACTCAATTCCTCTTTGCTAATCCCTCATAATGTCTTCACTCCCATCTCGAAGACACATAACGAGAGCAATATTTTGCAACCTTTGTTTTCTTCTTCAAGATTGTTTACGCTCGCTTTAATGTCTTCTTTCTATCAAAACCTTTTTTCTCTGTCGACTTAAAAAAGTACTGTGCTCACGTATACATACAATAAGCTCTGGAAGATGTTCACTGCAGTTATCACCTTTTAATATTACGAGCAACTTAAGACATGTATGCCTCAATGGTAATGGTGCAAGAGTGGGTGGAAGGCAGAGCGCGAATTGGATCGCCCGCGGGTGACCCCTCCGTTAAAGCCTCGAAGTGCGTTTCAATTGCATTCGCGATACGATAATTTAATTGGATACTTGACATTTAATCAACACACTGATTAAATTAATGAAACCGATGCACTTTTAAGGAATATCATCGACGCTTTGGCGGCGAATGCTCGCCGTCCGATACGTATTTTATCAGAGAAGTGTGTGGTATGTGTAGATGTTTATATTAAGAAAGTAAAGGAACAGACATTTCTAATACAACAAGAGTACCTGCACAAAAAGATTCTTTAATTTTAATACATTCTTTTCACTACACACATACATTTACACAGATAAATGAATTTAGAGAAATTTATGAAAATATGCCTGCAAGGTAAACAACGCGCGAGCGATACCCTTGGTGGTGCAAGACATAGGCGGCGACCACGTGCTTGCTGAATAGAATTCACGACAACCTCCAATCCGCGGTCACAGCCCTGGGGCGGTGGTTCCGGAAATGGAGAATTGAAGTGAACCCCACCAAAAGCGCAGCCATCCTATTCTGGAAAGGCCTCGAACGCCCACGGGTAGCTCCCATCACCCTCTTCGGCAAACCCATTCCATGGGAAGAAAAAGCCAAATACCTGGGTGTGATCCTCGATCAACGCCTTTCTTTCCGTCACCACGTAAAGGCGGTACGCGCGCGAGCCGCCTTCGCGCTCGGTAGACTTCACAGCATGTTGAATGCACGAAGTAAACTCTCATTGAAATCCAAGGTGAGGATTTACACGACGTGCATTCGACCAATCATGACATATGCGGGTGTAGTGTTCGCACACACTAGCAAGTCAACACTCAACCCCCTGCAAGTGCTCCAAAGCCGTTTTCTCCGGAGAGCCACAGGTGCCCCGTGGTACATGCGTAATAGTCAACTCCACGTTGACCTCAAAGTCCCCACCATAAAACAGTTTTTGAAAAAACTGTCCAAACGTCATTTCGATTCTGCTGTAAATCACCCAACCCCCTCGTCGTATCGGCCGCCCGATACACTCCTTCCCTTATCTCGAAGATAAGGCGTCCAAGACATGCCGTCATCGAACCGGATGACGACATAACGGTCCTCCAGGACGCCCGACAAAAACATACCAACACTACACAAAACCGACCACTGTTCCGTCCTCGCCGGCGAGGCTCGACGCGAATAAGCCGTAATGTTCCCCCCCGACCCCCGCCGCAAACGCCGGCCCGCGCCGAGCCAGACGCGCAAATGCCACCCCCAAATAATATTTAAATAAAATTACCAGTCCAGCCCAGCTCCCTTGCTCGCGATCCAGCAACGCCCTAAGCCGAGGTTCGTACCCCACAGGGGGTGCCCTTAGCTGTGTTGCTTAGTACTAAAGTGCCTGGCTGGAGGCCTAGGTCTCGCCATTGACCGGTTAAGTAGCAAAAGTTCCCGGAACTCACGCTACGAGAGACAATACAAAAAAAAAAAAAAAAAAAAAAAAAAAGATGGCGAGTCCATCGCCGTTACTCCAGCACGATTATACATACGCCTTTGAATTTCTTCTCAGACGTATGCAGGTTTCCTCTCGATGTTTTCCTTCACCGTTAAGCTCGTGGTGTGACTAATCACTGTACTATAATATTGATAAGTAACATATAACATATTATCTATAACCTTTGTAAGTAGAAAGGCCTATCTAGGTATACCTGATCATGTAAGTACCTGAAATGGATTGGTACTACTATAGATGTACTGGGGTAATTTACAGGTGGTATTTTGGCATTAAAAATGCATTATATTGTAAGTAAATTGGAAAATTGGAATAGCCATTTGAGATACTAAAGCAGTAGGTATTTAGTAGACCGTTCTAGGGTAATTGGTAGTTCCACTTTCATGTTCATTTGAATGTGTTCTAAATACGTTGAATGTCCATCGAGGACATTTAAGCAGTCCTTTTATTCTTTAGCAAGAATGTATTTAAATTGGAAATATTAATTTGTGGCATAACACCATCCATCTCAGGAAATAATTGGAGCCTTTAGGCTGTCCATATACATCAAGTTGTGCGTGACATACAGTAATGCCATCTGGTTTATTTCAATTATTGCTTCCAGTAACGCCGGTAAGACACCAAGCTGACACTGCTACGTGACAGCTGCTCGACTTTTTCTGTGTTATCACTAAACGAAAAAAACACGATCACATTAAGGTGAATCAATTGATAGAAATGAACAACTTATTCACGAAGATACAGACTTTAAAGTAAAAACTTAAAGTCCGTCCGATAAATTAAAACAAGTTTTATTGTTTGAGTATTGAAAAAGTTTTTAACTAATTTTTTATACTGAAACTGAAAAGTTTTTGCTTGGGTGCTCAGCATTGACATTAGATAATAGACTATTTGACATCAGGAAACGATTTTAGAAAACTATATAGTGTCTGTAGTGGCTGAGTTGTGACGATAACTTTTATAAAACAGTGGGCTTACATCGATATATGTAATACTCTTGTAAAGTGGTGGCATGGTTATGTTGTTTGAAGAAACTAACCATGTCTATATTGAAAATAAAGTGTACCAAGTTACAGCGAACATTAGGACAGTAAAGAACAACAAAGTAAACTAACGAAATGAAATAAGTCAACAACCACAAAGCCAGGTGTTTTAACCTTGGCTACGTACATTTTGCGTGACGTGAAAGTAAATATATTTCAATTACTCCAGTACGCGTTTGGGCGGAAATATGTAAATTGTTATATCTCTGACATATTGTTTGACTTGACTTGATACTTTTTGCATTGCTGAGGGTGGTATAAAACAAGGTTTACCGACGTGAAAGAATATATTCAGTGTCCTCGCACACGCAAGATTCTTTTTTCAAACATTACGAAAATTGTCATGACAATTTCGTTCGAGCTTTTAAACGTGTGGAAACGTTCATAACGAGTTTTCAATTCATACTGTTCACACAGTGTATTTAATAATTTTCCGTTTCCGTCAGAAAAAAATGGCTGGGTGGTACTTACACAAGCCATTCGAACGTTACAGAATTGGTGAAAACGCTAACGAGAACTAGTTCGGGTTCATAAGCGTGTTACTGTAAATTGCCTTATGCCCGCGTTTCACTCAAATAAAAGCGAGTTATTTGTATTTTAAGTTATGAAGTAAACTTAGTAGTGAAGTAGCAATGAAGGTGGTGGTTGTGAAGGCTTGCAAAATCATTATTCACGTTTTATAAGACGCTAAGATGATACAATTGAGCACGCTACGTCTCAGAAGAAATTTAAAGACGCAATACGTGTGTTAAGTCAATCTCAAGAGATAGCGACAGAGCCTTCATTTTAGAAGTTCTTGAGTAATTGAGTAGGTACTATTTCCATTTGTAGTATTAAGTTAACTTTAGTTGGAAATAGTACCCACGAAGTAACTGGGTACGTGCGTATACGTACTACATTCGTGACCTCATTTTACATTCCCCAGTGAGCCGAGTGGCACGGATTTAGTACGAGCCAATAATAAAGTCTGAGCCACTTCATCTTCAACGACCCTCCAACCTTTGAGCAGCCAGTGATGACGAAACAAAATGAAAAGCGAATTATTCTTATATAGAGAGCCTTCAAAACTCCCCCGGCACATTGCACTCCTTTGTCGCAAGGACAAAATAAATGATTAATAGAAAATCACCTTTGTTTTATTGGCCTTAAAGTCTGCAGCTCAAAACGTAATTTGTGAATTTGTTAAGAAAAAATATAACAAGACAATTTGTGGCGCGCTTTGCTTCTTTCAGCATTGGTCGTTGTTTTTTCTTTACATAATGAGCTTTGTTTTGATAAACAAATGTTGGTTTGTCGGTTCAGTCCGTTATTTGTTATCATACACATATTTTATTTTAATTACGAGTAAATTTTATCGCCAAGCCAATAGGTTTTTATTGTCTTTCTTTATATTATTTCTTATGAATAACATCAACACTGATGAAGCTGTAAAGAAAAGTGATAAGCAATCACAAAGATATTTTTTTTGCTTATTAACGTTAATTTAATTAAACGTTAGTTTTAATAAAAACGAGTGGCTTAAGAAGTAATCTGCAAACTCAAGATTAAGCAAATAAGTTCAAATCTTAGAATTCTTTTAAACTACATAACATTCTAAACAAACTACATTTTTCACATCATGAGCTTTACGGTGAAGAAAAACACCGCGAGGAAACTTGTTAACATTTACAAAGACGTAAGAGATGGTGACAGACTTGTCATCTGTCACGTTGACTCCTTAACATCTATGAGGGTACTATTAAATCTCTGCATACACCGTAGGGAACCCTTGTATGTTTCTAATATAAATAAATATATAAAGTATTGAAATAAGCCAAATAGAACACATCTTGACCCACATGTACAAACTGCTTATTTGGGATTCTAACTAGACATATCAAAGTAAGTAAGGGATTTAAATATTCAGGGAAAGATATCGGTTCTCAAGGAAAGTGTCTGCCCAATTTGACTCCCAACTCACGTCCCGTACAATTCGGGGAATGTTGGTTTCATGCATATTTCTGTATTGACGCACATACCTTCTCTCTTTTAGCTCTACAAGGCGGATATAAATTCTATTCAATGCGTCAAGATACCACATTGTGTGGGCTTAGTTTTGTAAATAGGCGATAAAACTTCAATGAAGTTTATATCATAGCATAGAAGGCAGTTTAAAAGGTTTATTTATAAAGAGTAAATTGTAGGTTCTCGAATGAATGTCGTATAGATAAAATCACCCGTGTGTATTTTCACAAAAGTTTCATTGCTTGAAATAAAATATTACCAAGCATTATATTAATATTGCATGTATTCTACACATATTTGGGTTCCTTGAAGAATATCGATAGCCTTTGATAAACAAATAAAATCTTAAACATGAAAAGCTATGTTTACTACCATAATTATATTTAATATAAAAACTCTGTTAAGGAATTTTCTTTGTCTGTAATGTCTTGAAATAAATTATAATGTATGACTCCCAAACGCCGGGAGGGTGCAAGTCTCAGACAAGAAGGGTCAACTGAGTTTGCAGGAGGGAGCCGCTATCGGAAGGTAAAAGGGAAAGAATTGAACTTTATTGTTTACCGTCTACCCAACAAAAATACGTGTTTTCAAAGTCATTTATCTCGTTCAAGCAAATAATTTAAGTGTTTTATAAAGTATTAATTTCACGATTCTGAATAGATGAAACATAATTTCTATAGTGCTTTAAATAATAGACCAAATTTATGTACATATTGTTTTAAATATAATCCACTGAAAAAGTATAGTGTATATAGTTAACGAAGTAAATAATGTCTTTTTACCCCTTGATATTAACAATAAATAATAATAATATATCCTCACGCCTTCCCACATGGGTCCCCGAAGGGGTAGGCAGAGGTGTATAGGTAATACCCACACACCCACTTTCCGCCAGAGGTATATTAGGTGCCAACGTGACAGATGGCGAGTCCATCGCCGTTACTCAAGCACGACATACATACGCCTTTGAATTTCTTCTCAGACGTATGCAGGTTTCCTCTCGATGTTTTCCTTCACCGTAAAGCTCGTGGTGTGACTAATCACTGTACTTAAGTTCAGAAAAACTCATTGGTACAGTCGGGATTCGAACTTGGGACCTTTGCGTCGCAGACAACTGCTCGAACCACTCGGCCACCACGGCTTATATTTATTTATTAACAATAAATAAATAAATAGAAAAAGGATAATTACGACGATGTATTCATGAATGTTTGAATTTGCCATAGCCCTAAAACAAAATAGATACATAATACGTTATTAATTATGACAAGCAAATGTACGCCTTGTTAGAAAAAGATATACTATGCAAATGCGGCTGAAAGAAGAACCGAAGAATGGAAATTTAAATGACATTTCTATACACAAGGTTTTCACAGAAAATATCAGTAATTTTTCTTGAATTATTTAAGTATAGACTGTTCTAAGGCGTACCGCTATTCTGCTGCTGCAATATTCAAGTGATAACGCAAATTATATAGAACATCTCCATAACTCAGTACTAATTTAGTTTCCTCATGCACCAGTGACGTCAATGAGATGAACACTGAGATACGAACAAAACGTTTCCTGTCTCCGAGCCACCGCACACGCTAATTATGATCTACATTTCAGTAAAGTTAGATAGATATCAGATTATCTATGATTAATTACACTTCAGTTCTCCTTCGTAATATAATGCAAGGGCTATTTACTTTGCACATACAATGAGTCACTGCACTCCATGTCGTTTTGTTGAGGTGCCAATTGAGATACGTGGCATAAAATATAATCACGCCAATTCCCTCACGAGGTAGGCAGAGAGAGTAGAGCGGCAGTTTTCGGTAGGCTTACATACCTCTTTCGCTTCAATGTTTCGCTTCATCCACATTCATCGGTCTCGTCATACATGCGTCATACGTCATACAGGTTTCAAGTACGTACATACGTCCCCGTCTTTTTTCTTAAGCGTATGCTTTCCTCTCGATGTTTTACTTCATCGTAAAACTCATGATGTGACTGTAGGACCTAATTTCAGAAATGTTCATTGGTGCAGTTGGGATTAGAATTATCAATATTTGGGACTCAAACCACTCGGCCATCACGGCTTTTTATATGTATCGTATACTCCGTTCCAAGTTTCTTTCAAATCGTTCAAATTCGTTCATTCGTTATTGGGTAAACGTACAAACATTGCATGTTACAAATTAGCAATATTGTTGGAATATACCTGTAAACTTACACATTAACGTCGCATAGATACTTAAAACCCTAACGTTTGTTGGTCTGATGGCACGGTACACAAATGCTTGTAAAAAAGGGAACAAATTTCCCGTTGAGATTCCTCACAAATCCTGACAATTCACACTCGTAACTCATCTCATGTCATTTCACCAAATCTGGATTACGCGAACGTTTCAAAATGAAAGTCGCTGCCTTCTCAGCCGTCTTTCGTTTAAACATATTCGTTTAGCCCCCGGCATTAGGGTGCGATGATTAATGAACCAACCCCCATAGGTGCTTGCCACCTCTGCCCCGTACCGTACATAAATAAACCAGGGCTAAAGTTATTACTTGCAGGTCGTTCGTGGTTTAGTTAATGCAAAAATCATGTACAATTTAATAAGCGTAATGCGACTTGTTAAATGGCATCAATTAACTTTACAAATACTGACCGTAGATAATTCTGAAACAAGTGAATGACGGACTGTACTTGGACTGTAAACATAAAGCTTAATTCTACTTTATGAGCCTTGGTGGCCGGGTGGTTTGTGCAGCACCCATGAAATGAAGATATTTAATTTATTTTTATTATATTCTTAAATAGTTTTGTGTTAAGTCTAAAATTCATTTTGGTCTTCATTTCTTTCTTCATTTCTCATATCTTGTCACAAAGAAATAAAAACACTTTACATTTGAAATTCACCAAAGAGGCTAAGCATTACGTTACTTAAAGAGAATAATAAAGGCAACCTCAACAAACCTTCGTGCGTACCTTCCCTGGTGTGTCCTTACTCGGGATTGCATTAGATTTGAGTGCGAATGGTGTCAACTCTCATAGAATTTAGTCTGCCCAAAGGTGAATAAATTGACACACATTTTTTTTTTGTGAACCTTATTCTCATAACGCTGCTGTCGCTTCGGGTCTTTCCTTCTACTTTATTCTCCAAAATGATCCGCCTTTCTTAAAAATAAGTCAAAATATGCATGTAATCAGTATAAAGGTCGTATCCATACATTTATGTTGCGTGCAATGTAAGCATAAGCATTTGTTACCGAAATGCTTTCCTCGGTGGCTGTCACCGACCAAATTGAATACAATTTATCATGCGATACATAAGGAGCTCAGCCGTATAATATTTTCCAATGTCAACGTTTAGCTAATAGGTAGGTATTGTATCTAATCTACGTCGTAACATAACGGTATTCAGTATACTGGTACATTAATATAAAATTCAAGTTTGTGTGACATATTTTTTAAATAGTAAGATTCAACATCGTATCATTGTATCATGACCGAATCGAATTCGGATTGAATGCGTAATAAATTAATTGGCAAACCACCAGTATTGTTAATAGTGTGATTATGAAGATACATATAAATGTTATAAATGCATTACAAGCTAATAATACAATATAATGCGAATGTGTCTGTAACAAGGAGCGAATGAAGACTAAGTAATTACAAATTTTTACTTTTGTTTTGAATAAAAAGACCAATTCCTTGGCCACACTTTGAATAATCCACACACATTAATTTATCAATTACTTTAAATCGATATAATCCAACCATTACACCATTTTACACATGTTATAAAAGCAGAAATGAGAGGAAATTCTAGTCGTTTCAAATGTGGTTAGACAGATCTCATCGCAAACCAAGTGAGATATAAGATGTGCAATAACTCAAACAAAGCGGTGTTCTTTGTATTGTCTGCCGCTATAACAACTGAATGTCTGTTTAAATTAAGTTCATGTTTTCCTCTCAAATGGTGCCGTTAAACTAATGAGTTAGGTTAGAGCATAGATTAGCAGCTCAAAAGTTGTGCACTGCACAGCTAATTGTGTTTACAATGTAGCAAACTTAAACCTCTGTATGATGTAATATAATGTAAAGTAATAGTTTGCTTGTACATATATGATATAAGCTTGTTTAAGGCTAATATTATACACACTAAAATACATAATGTTTTATTCAAAAAAATTTATACATATATGTATATATCCTTACACCTTCCCACAAGGGTTCCCGAAGGGGTAAGCAGAGGCGTTTAAGTAAAATACACACCCACTGTCCGTCGAGATATATTTGAAAAAAAATTGGAGGCGTCTAATTTAAAGTATAATATGTAATTGAAGTAACTACCGCTTATAAAATTAGCAATAATAGTTATAATTATTAGGTAGAGCTTATTCTTTAAGAAATTTAACACTAACATAAAAATATATGCAAAACATACGAATCCAGTGAGAAACAATGGCGAATATTTTGCTCAGCTGATCAGCATTGCTATACGAAGTGGCATTGCCGCCAGCTTTCTTGGCACCCTTCCGCGCTACGAACATATTATATCCTATTTGTAGGCATATAGACTTTGTTTGTTATTAACCGTTTTGTTTGACAAAAAACTGGCGTTCACAACATAGTCCTCAATAATATTAGTTAAACGCGATAAAGACATCAAACCAACATACTCGTACGAGAATCAGATATCAATGTCTCCTATAATTGGTAGAAAGTGTTTATGGAATAGAGGGATTTCACAATAAGAAGTCATTAGACGACGGGGAGCTAGTTAATGGAGCATTAAACGAACCTATAAATTAAAGTTAATCATGACTAATTGGAGTGAAGTAAAGGGTACATATGCCCAAAACGGTACCGCTCGTGAAGTGACCGGGTGGTCTCTTAACTTGCACTTTAACACATGATACTCGGCTAAAAGGTTAACCACATAACAATTAAGATTATGATGGAATTCTTCAGGTAAATAAAAAGCTCGTAAACACTATCTTTTAATATGGAAGTCGTCTCTACCTGCGTTGCATTCCTTGTACACGATATATTCGTTTTAACACGTTGGATTTTTTTTTGTATCGTTGCGGCTCCCAGAGGTTCCTAAGTGTGCGATAATATTATTAAACATTTAGGACCTCTTTGTGAAATATATTTATTTTAGATCAGATGGCGAGTTAGTTTCCAGTTATTGAATTGATTCTCAAACGAATGTGATTTTCTCACAATGATTTCTAATACCATTAACCTCGTAGTATCAAAAGACAATGTTGTAACAAAAAACATACGAATATTCGAACCTGCGCTCTTTACTTTGCAGGTGCCTACGAAGCCAATCAACCACTAAGGCTCTTAGTAATTATACCAGGATTATATTCGCCTTTAGAAATGAATAAAGCACCAAATGGAATAAGCCAAATTCAAATGGAAGAAAACTTTAGGTACAATTGAGTTGATTGTACTAAAGAATCTTCAGTCGAGTAAAACCCTTCATTAAACTTATCTCAGCGGGATCTAAGCCTGAATTCGTGTAACGTAATCGATTTCGGAACGAGAAGCCGCGAAGGACAGAGTGCGGTCACGAATTTGCATATAAATTTGGTATTATTTTAATTTGAAACACATTTGAAAAGTTTATTTGCATAAACATGAGGGGTATAACCGTTTCTTTGTCACAGTTGGGTGATAAAGCTCGGTGCCCACGGGTCATTCTGCGGCCGCGACATGCTCTATGCCAAACAAACATTATGCCCAGCCGTGACACGTCCACTTAACAAAATTAAGCAATTTGTCAATGTGCAGTGTGTCTGTTTGTTTTGGGGTGGAAAGTCGTTATCTCGCCTCATTAAAAAGATTTCCATGATTAAATTGAATTCACTTGCAACTTTTATTACAGCTGTAAATCCATCTTATTAAGACATTCAATTGGCCGCGTTAGTCAGTAACGTCGTTACTGGTACACGCAATATCTATTAATGCGGTTGTGGCTTACATTCTCTGGGCATAATATTGTTTTTTTTTTTTAAATACAGAATAGATATTTATGCATTTTTTTTCTTACACCTTTATATGAAACCTCTTTGATCACACACCTAAGAGTACGTTTCTAACAATCTATATTCAAACTATATGTTTTAATTATTGTCTTATTCCGACTAATTTATTATATGTATAGATTACACATTGTAAGTGTATTGTAAGTGACACATGAAAAATTGGTATGACATTGAAAAATTACACTAGATAATGGATATTATTGCATAAGAAAAATTTATGATCGAACGCTCAATGGAATATCGAGATTACTCGAAGCTTGCGATCATGAATGAAAAGGTTGATTATGTGGATGAAGCGAAAGACGTCTGCAAGTTCAGAGAGAAACTGGCCTTCTACTCCCTCTGCCTACATATTGAAAGACTCAGCGAGAAAATAATTATGTATCTATTTATATTATATGTATATTCATTATGTACCTATATGTGTCTGTAAATAAATAACATGCTTGTCTAATGAGTTGGAGTTAAAGTGCCGTCGGCATAAATTTTACACTTAAGATCAAAAAATTTGCGACGGATATATATATGACTACTATTAATATTTCCTTTTCAACAGCACTACATTGTACTATGTTTAAACAGGATTATGTATCATATAGTGATACTAAAATAAAGATCACGGTGACAAGCAGGAAACATATCAGGGTTCCAATGATGTTGTGATCTTCTTAAATGTGTTAGACAACATTTCCTTTTATATATTAACGTATTATTTTGAACTTTAACAAGATATTAACCCTCATATCGCTTTGCCCTTATAAGTAGGCGTGAGGATATATTATTATTATTATATCGCTTTGCATCAAAGGGTACGAAAATACCTATAGTGCTGAGACATTAATTACAAAGACTTAATTCTGTAGTGGCATTAAATCAGTCATCCAATAAAGACGCTGCGATCCAGCTCCCGGGTGATACCCCAACGTACATTTTGTTGTTGCACTAATAGCTCGTAAATATTTCAGCGCAAGCGGCGGACACACATGCGACTCCAGACAAATGGCTGCTTATAAAATATATATGTGTGCCGTCACTTTGAACATCCCCATTCATTACGGCTCCGACGACTGAAATAACAATACTGGCCCATTACTGAAGAGCTGGGTTTTTAAAATTCGAACGGAAACGGCGTCATCTATCACTTTTGGCCAGTACTTGACAAATAACAGCTGTTTTTAAGCTATCTCCAACGCGAAGTAATGAACTTTTCAAAATGTAATTTAATTAATGTCGGCGTTGAATTTTCGTTAGTGGTGCTCATTGGCTCATTAAGGACGTGTCTATTTGTGAGGGGCGGAAAGGTGATGTTTCAGGCTCGGATGCTTGAGATGTCTATCGCCTTCCTACACAAATAACAAACTTCTCCCTTATCTCCCCTTGTTTTTATATGCCACAATTGACAGTATTTATTTTTACGAATACAGTTATTCTTTGCCAGCTGGCCCCGTGGTTTCACACGCTTAAAATGCATTTCATTAGATTTCTTTTTATAGATATAAACATATGTCATGTGGTAAGCTTATAATAGAAATCTGTGCCAAATTTCAGGTAATTAATTTCGGTAGTTTTTACGTGAAAGAGGAACAGACATAAATATATAATATATCCACCTTCCCACAAGGGTCCCCGACGGGGCAGGCTGAGGTGTATAGGCGGTACCCACACACCCACTTTCAGCCAGAGATATATTTTAGGTGCCCACGTGACAGATGGCGTTAAGTTCAGAAAAACCCATTGGTACAGTCGGGATTCGTACTTGCGATCTTTGTGTCGCAGGCAACTTACTCAAAGCCGGCCACCACGGCTTTCGCCCCTCAAACATTCGCATTCATAATATTGTTAGAATATTATCTAACATCCATTAGATTCTATTGGTTTAAGCAACAACGGACATTTAATCCGCATACGTTTATTGATTAACAACTTTATTGGATCACTAACGATCGCATTCTACGTTTGCAGGACAAATTGAAACCGATAGCTGAACATATTGTCTCAGGCATGGTATTGCTGGAATGTAGACTATATAGTCAATACAGATCCGATAAATATTTGCACACTATAATTAAGATAAAGTCATGGAATTTAATTTACATACATACATATCATCACGCCAAGTCCCTAACGGGGTAAGCAGAGAGTATAGAGCGCCAGTGCTCTCTAGACCTACATACCTCTTTCGATTCGTCCACATTCATCAGTCTCTTCATACATGGAATTTAATTTATATGCTTATTTAGCGCAATATTGCTGCTATGTTCACAACAGTTGTTCAAATAATAACAACTTTTTTTTTGTCACTATGTTGGCAAAAAAGCATACGATCCACTTGATGGTAAACGGTTACCGCCGCTATTGACGCTTCCAACACTAAGGGCATCGATCACGTGCTCAATAGATATGGATGTAACCCAGCCTACATATAGTAAACGTAAAGCGTATCCATATTTAATTACGGTTTCGTTAATAAAACATGATTTATCAACATTGGGAGTTGGTAATTCAATAAACCAGTGCAACTTGACAAGATAGTGCTCCATGTAAGGAATAAACAGCCCATTGAGACGAGGTGGGCGGTGCTACCGTTCCTCACTCCTGACGCGTTGCTCCCCAAGCGGGAATTTTGTGCGCCTAACAGATTTTATGAACCCAACCCCGGATGTATCCATGTGACAAGTTGCACAAATCGGCTAGAAAAACAACTTTCGGAAGAAACATATATTTTTTTAATTTTAGATACTGAACTTGTTGGAATTATGTGACGTAGACAAAGACAGTTATAGAATGATGGCATACAGAAGCACGAACCCAGGGATAACCACCAGTCCAATGGTTAGACGATATTATCATGGCGGTGTCTGAGAGGAAATGGTTGCATTGGCATAGGACTGGAAAAAGTGACTGAACTGAATTTATACCGCACAACAAGCGTGCTGTCCGCCTGGTCCGTCCGATGGTAAGCGGTTACCGCCGCCTATGGACGCTTACAACACCAGAGGTACTGCTCGCGCGCTGCCGACCTTGACCAATTGTCCTAGTAACAGACACGTCATGCAGCTAGCTTGACGGTTAGCGGTTACCTCCGAATAATGGAGGCTTGCAACACAGGGGTAACGCGTTTTTGAAGAACTCCATGTTGTTTCAACGGGGAGTACATTCATGCGAATGTATAACTTTATAAATCTATGCTGACCACAAATATAACACCAGCATTTGAATGACTATTTCTTTTATAAGGCCCGAACTTCTGATTCAGTTATGACTCATACGTAGATTGAATATTTTTGTCTCGGTTCCAAGTGGCATTATTCAAGGTATTAGGTACGAAATACTTCCAGGAAGGCGATATGTACTCCACACAATGGGAGATCAATAGCTAGCCAAATCACGTCTCGATGCGTACACTATGAGAAAAGTTGCACGGAACAGGGATTTATTTGTCAACTGCTCTACGATAAAACTTTGTTTGACATTTGATTGTGAGATCATGCTCCGACTTCCTCACAGATAACTTTCAAGAAGCCCTATTCATTAATTTCTCTGGGTATTGGCTTAGCTAAACTTTTTCTTAACCGTAGAAGTTCTGTTTTAAACAAAATCATTGCTTAAAGATACAAGTGATACATACTTTCAACAAATTTGTAATCAAAATTCAAAAGTTCATAATTGATAGGCGTATTATGGTAAAAGATAGATCGATGTTATGTGGTGTTGACTTGAAAGTTTTAAATAATGAAGAAATTTAAAGGGTAAAATGATATAAATATTTATTGCATACATTTTTTATAGTATGCAGTATATAGTAACAATATAAGCTTTCTCGATAACATTTTCTACAAGCGTAACTATTACGCTAACATAACGAAAATTACCGTTTCTCTTAAGCATTAGTAGAATCCTTAACGTCACGAATGAACCTTCGTTCGGCTATAAACATTAATAATACCAATTGATTATGAAAAAATATATTTAACGCTTAACACGGACCACCATCGGAGTTGGAAATAATATTTCACAGTGGGTTAACGACCTATTTACATGAAGGATTTCTAAGGGTTCGCTCATCGGGCGCACCTCAAAGGAATGCCGTGGAAGCTCGAAAGTTGACAAATCTCCGACGTTATTCCTGTACTAATTAGAAGCGGAGACGTGGGCGCTGTCACTTGAATGACAAACGCATAATAACCTGACACGTGAGCCGAGTTTCAAAGGTAAATTCATTTGTTGATCTTGCCCGAATCGGCTAGAATAAAAAAGTTAAACGCAGTCATTTGTTTTTGATGTCACGCTCAGAAAATTATCAACATCATTTGTCACATCTCATAGTACCAACACATAGCGAGTGAGCTTCGTGAGGTTTCTGTATGAAATTATAATCTAATTTTTCGACGAATTCAATTTGGTGATTTTGATCGTAATATTTTGCGCTAAGCGCGCATTTTATTAGAAATTCTGTTATGCATAATGGTTTACTTTATTTCATGTATTTTTTTCTAGGAATTATAGTGCCAGGTAGAGAGGTATATGGTAGGATGAAATGGTAAACTGTACCTAATCGAAACATAAGCCGATATTTTTTTTATACTTAACAACATTTTCTTCATTTTGATGTATTAAAGTTACACACTGATGCTGCGCTGTATTATAGTAGTAGTTTATTAATCGATTATTATTATTATATTTTCTTTTCATGTACTATATTGATGACAATATGTATTCAAACAAAACAATGCAGACTACAACCACAAGTTACAATTAAGATGTACTTACTTCGCCTTATCGCGATGATGGATGCCACCACTATCTGAAATTAAAGAAATACATTTATTTAAATGTCGTTTTTTGTCAGTCACCTGTAAAACTGGAAACAATAGAAATTGTAGGTATTCCCCAAAAACTAGATACACATACTTTTACAAAGTACACCACCAATTATTTTGTGCATGAAAAGAATGTATATTTTAGGTATCAGATCGTCGGCTGCCAGTGTAATTTAAGTTGTAGTAATTATTATCAAACACTTAAAAAACATTGCCTTTAAACAATATTTATCTCTTTATACAAACCCAGTCCCTTTGTTACGACCTGCTTAAATTCTGTAAAATTGTTTAAAGTATTAATTAATACAGCCTTTTAAAGTTATGTGGTAACATTGTGTTTAATATTAACTGAAATCAAGTAACTTTCATTAACTGGCCGCATGTTCGTTAAGCCGCTTATTGATAACAATATACATTAACCTATATTTTTATTGATATCGCCCGAAATCACAATTACGTGAGGAATGTCGCTTGAGATTGTTAAATGTTTATTATATCTCTAGTTTTATTGCTTCATTTCAAAATGGTTACATATTTATTGAATTAATAAGGTACTTTTTTGTCGGCAACTTGAATGGTTATGCAATTCAAAAGATTTGATTACAAAATGAGTGAATGAATATTCATAGAACGCGTGGGTGTATCTATAGTGTTGAAGTGATGATAAAATAAGTGACAAGCATGTAAGGACAAGGATTCCGGCAATAAAAATTGTTTTAATTACAATAGTTATTGGTATAAGCTTAGAAGAAGAACTACAAATGTAATTTTACACGTTTCGTTCATTTGGACATATAGAATCTATGAGTTAAGATATAACAAGAAGAAAAGACAAACACAAAGGCGTGGTGGTCGAGCTGTTCGAGAATTACCTGCTACACAAAAATTGCAAGTTAGAATTAGAATAAGTAAGTACAGTGAGTAGACAGAGGATGCCTTTTCTTGCAACTTTTTGTCCAAGATGCACTTATATTGAATACAATATCTCAATTATCTATTATAAAAACGAAAGATTTGATTGTTTTCAATGAAGAAAGTCGAAAACTACTTACCTGACATAAAAAATATTTTTCTTATGAAAAGCCACACTATTCCGGAGTAAGTAAGTATTCGCAGTTCGAATGCCGACAATACCAATGAGGCTTTCGGAACTTATGTATAGTGATTAATCTCCACTGGCTTTACGGTGAAGGAAAGAATCGGGAGCAAACCTGCATATATTTGAGAGGACAAAATAAAAGACTTACGTAATGTAATGCTTGAGGAACGGCGATGGATTTGCTATTAGTCACGTTGACACCTAAAATACATCTTCGGTTAAAATGGGTGTCTCGATATTACACTTTCGGGTTGCTTGTGGAAAGGCGTAGCGATGTATAAGTGAGAAAAACTACCTGATATTAATTTTGACCCGTGTCAATAAAATGTACCTACTAAGGTCAACAATGGCCCGAGCAAAGGGTAATTTACGTTTATTTTAAGGATAATACAACTATACAACGCTGCATTTGTTTTCTCTTATTTCGGTTCCTTTTACCTATTACAATAACAAGCGGCTTATTAGAGGGCTATTAAAATTATTATTAACATTAATTATCTCCTGAGCAATAATTGTAGAGCTTCTATATTTTAAATTTATTGCGCCATGGTTTATGGATGTTTCCAGCGAAATAAATTGCCCGACCGAGGTAATTATTAGGTTATTATTAAGTGTAATCGAACCCGCCTGTTAGACCTTTGCAGTCTTCCATCCACTTTGTGATATACAAGTAGGTATCCCGACAGTGTGCGGTCTAATATGGTTTTCATTTTGACATGGTCGAGTGTGTCGGATGTTCCCCCATGTTTCAACAATGTTCTTGCCTTTAATCACTTGAGTTATGGTAGGAAATTAACACAGGTACATTACCTATTACTTTGGTTAAACATTATCAAATATCCTATATCTACATGATAGAATCATAGTCGGGCGGGCAAAAAGGTACCTTTCACAATACAAAATGTTAAGATAGTGTGGGATTAACCCACAGTATCGCAAAGGTTTCAGGTAAATAATAATCATAAATTATGAGAGTCTTCGCGTACAAAGTTCCCTGGTTACTGATTCATCATGACCGTCCAAGAATAATCTCTAGGAAGCAGATATTTGTGAAGAAATCCAACGACATATGTAGAGGTATAGGAGAGGAGGCAGTACTGCCGCTGTACAGTCACTGCGGCACCTACATAAATATCTTAGAGATAAGGCATTATTACACTTCTGTCCTTCAGAGACTAATGAGAAGGCATGAAGATATGCTATTGATACTTTGCGTCTATGTTCTTTATGCGTGGCCTTGTGGGTATGTAATGGTGTCCATGCTTACTTCTGAAATTGTAATAAAACACAACTGAGTGAATCAAGATAGTTCAGACCCTACTAACAGCTCAGAATGCGGTAATGGCTAATTAAGCAAGTGTATGCTCGGTGCGAATTAGCTGCTCAATTAGAATCACATTACCGAGAACAATTTACCGCTAACGGTTAGAGGGTGCCCCGATGCGCACCGAATAACAAAATGGCCGGACAAACCACAGTTGAACCGATCCAAATTAAAGATACGTACTTTGTACGATCTACGATATAGAATTGACAAAGAAATATTTATTAGAAATATATCCATCATAATAACCTCAGAAGAGATTCCAAGGAAAGGTCAATGAAAGATTTCTGTTTTCTAGAAATGATCACTTTAATTTTTATTTTATTTTCTAAGAGGCTTAAAGCATGTTTGTTGTTGCTATGTTGTACATATGAATAATAACGTTTATTTTCTATTGAAAAATTACCGAAATTTTAATTAGGTAGGTACTTGAAATAAACTTACGATTATAAAACTACACCATTCAATTCAATCTACTTAAATATTTCATGACTTTATGCAATGATGACTATTTAGACTGGTATCCAATCCTTCAGACTTTAATTGACCTGTACTCGAACGGTTCTTAGTTGTCGTAACATTTGAAGATATAAGAACCAAACTTATATACGAGAGACTTATATACGTTATACTTTTTATTACGTTACTATACTGTTGCTTAAGCATATGGATAGCAATAAGACCTTAATATTAGGCCCCCAGTTCGTAACTTTATTAACTCGATGGTAGTAAGTGGAACTTATTGGTGAGCAACGTCCCAAAAATCGTGATTGGACCACCCACCGTCGTTGTAAGAAGGCAAATAAAATAAAACAAGTATAAATAACTGTGCTCTCGCATAATTGATCACAAATTAAAACTCGCGGCGCGTCCGAAATGTTAAACGCCGACATGGCCGAAGGCGAAATTAGTATCTGCATACGTGACCCACTCACACACGCACACGTAGGGCTGTCCTCCTTGGCTAATGACTATAATTTATATCCTATTTCTGACTATAATATTATAAATGCGAGTTTTGTTAAGATGTATCGATGTTTGTTACGCAACGGCTGAACGCAATTGGATGAAAATTTGCAAAGTCCACAC
This sequence comes from Drepana arcuata, assembly GCA_016069955.1. NCBI lineage: Eukaryota > Metazoa > Arthropoda > Insecta > Lepidoptera > Drepanidae > Drepana > Drepana arcuata. The sequence continues at coordinate 26,011 of JACCPG010011223.1, forward strand.
GCTTTATTAAAAAAAAAACAAATCAAATTTACAGCAAGTGCAAAGCTATTTAAGTTCTTTGTGACAAAAAATTTCATAACTTTAATAAAAGCACCTGTGAAAAAGTTGTGGTAATAATAAATGGCTGAAGTAACAAAAACCTGTGCGTGGCCACTGCTCCAATTGGACTCGTGGGAAATATGTAAATAAACGCGTTAGGTGTTAATAATACATTTATAATTTAAAAGTGTGTCAACCTCGTAAATTTAACATATCGTGACTTTATACAAGTGGTTGTAAATAGGTACCACGTTGGAAGTACTTTTGACGTAACATTCAGTATATCATGTGATATATTAATATATTATTCGCGCCTTCCCACACGGGTTCACCAAAGGGGTAGGCAGGTTTACTGTGTGTTTAATCAATCTAATAATTTATATGTTAAGCCGTTCTGGCGTGAATGAGTAACAAACATCCAGAAATCCCTACTAACTTTCGAGTTCAAAATACTAGAAGGATATTGTTAGTGCGATGTTGGTATGTTCTTGAGTGGAGACCTCGACTAGGCAAACGTAGTGTAGGACGCCCTTCGGCCAGGTGGGATGACGACCTGTGAAGGACTGCTGACAGATGCTGGATGCGGCAAGCTGAAGACAGGGCGCTATGGCGCTCATTAGGCGAGGCATTTGTCCGGCAGAGGACTAGTGTGGGCTGATGATGATGATGATGATGATGATGATGACGGTGATGATGGTGATGATGATGATGTGGGTTAATCCTTCAAGGTGAAAAGGTTTAAATGAAACCTTAAGCACTGAATTAACACATACGCGGATATTACCAAGCACATTTTGGAATAGTACCGTGGACCGCAGTGTCAGCTTATGATTTATGAATATTCTATCATGTGCATGCAAATGTAAAACATTGTTAACCCTAACCACTTTACCACACGCACAATCTGTTTGCTGAGGCCAAACAATGGGCCGTATTCGGGACAATATGTCGCTAAAAATAGTTGGACTTTGTTAAGACGCTTTTTGATTAAAGCTGGTTATTGTTCCAAAGCACATTTATGGACTATTTGTACAGCAATAAAACCCTTCATTGGCTCTCAATGCTATGTTCCTTATGTTTGGTTTGAGGTTCCCAAAAAAGCTCTTTCCATAAAACTGAAACTATTGTTTTATGACCAAAAAAAAACACTCTGGAATCTTAATTTTTGTAAATTTTATCTACACATACATACAAATAAATAAAATTGGAGTGTCTGTTTGTAATATTAATATAACCGCTTTTTATTAAATGCATATGGATGTAAACACGGTACATACACCAAAATATATATTTTTAATTTTTTGTCTGTCTGTCTGTCCGTCTGTCTGTCTGTTTGTTCCGGGTAATCTCTGAAACGGCTGGACCGATTTTAACGGGACTTAGAAGATAACTGATGTTAAAAGGAATAACTTAGACTACTTTTATTTTGGAAACTGAACAATATTTTTTGGTTAAATTCCACGCGGACGAAGTCACGGGCACAGCAAGTTATAAATAAAATTGGAATCGTTGGATGCAGCTTGACAAATAAATGATTCTAAGAAAATCCATCAAGGGGCACAACACGAAATCGTATCACCCAGTTCACCCATTCTACGGTACAATGATTCCTATCTTACGAATGTAGGTATAATAATTTCAACCCAAACAGATCTAAACAATGATAAACCTTTTAAACTACTTGTTTGACTGGAATTCTCCGCAGACTTTTATATGGACAAAAGTCTTAAATAAAGATTATTATTTATTTATTCGGCTAAAGAACTCTTGGAGCGAAACAAGTCAAAAGCGGTTTTATAAGCCACAAAAAGTTTCGCAATAAAATAGAGGAGCTACCAATCAATCACAACATTGAATGTCGTCGATTCTCATATCAGGACATCAAGCTTACGAATAGCTGACTATTCGGTTACCGAAAATAATAAAGGGCAGATAAACAAAATTGTACTTATGGTTACATAAATACATCCTACTCTTTATATCCTTAAAAAACACTACTTACATACATACATACATATCATCACGCCAAGTCCCTAACGGGGTGGGCAGAGAGTATAGAGCGCCATTTCTTTCTCGACTTACATACGTCTTTCGCTTCGTCCACATTCATCAGTCTCTTCATACATGCTCGTCGGTTTCGAGTACTCTTAACGTTCCCGTCCTTAAGTGTCCGATCGATTTGATCCAGGTAGTTGGAACGTGGCCTTCCTCTGCCTCTTCTTGCACACACTTTTACTTTGTATATCTGTTTCGTCAATCTTTCTTCTTTTACTCTTTCTCATCCTTTCTATGTATCCAAACCAACGTAACATGCCTTACTTACTTATATACTTGCTTGTACTTTATATATGTATGTATGTGTGGTACTTGAATAATACATATTTATAATAAATGTAGGTAGAAATATGTAGGTACTACACTTTACGCCGCAGATATATTTAAGGCCACAACGTAACAAATGGCCAGTTTATCGCCGTTTTTCAAGCATCACTATACATACATAGGTACATAATAGATTTTTTTCTCAAACTAATAATTCAGGTTTCCTCACGATGATTTTCTTTTCGTAAAGCTCGTGGTGTGACTTGTAACTGCACATACCTTCTAAAGGTCAGAAAAACTCATTGGTACAATCGCTATTCAAATTTGCAATTTTTGTATTGCAGGCTCAACCAGTCGGCTACCACAGCTCAATAATCGTTCGCTACAAACTGAGATTCATCTGGCAAGTATGTGGGCAGTTTTATTTCTGGTGTATTCTTGTCCCTGCCACCTGGAATATCATGCGTGTGCCTATCTTGACTACAAATCAGAACCTCAGTGGAACTGGAAAATAAATGCTGTAAATTTTAAAACGGCACTTAATACTTACGGCATAGGATTTATATTTGCAAAGGCGAGATATCAAAAGTATACTCTTAAATTTTTCATTATAAGCAGTATGTCTACGGTTATCTAGGTGTGGCAATCTGGCAAACACTATTTCGTTATTTTTGCAGAAGTAATGTAGATGAGAGAAGATATATGACCAAGTTTGCTATTAAGGGGATATTTACGAGGGAACGACTCGCTACGGTGGTGTTGAAATTATTTATCGCCGCGTTTCACTCTAGCTTGGTAGGCATTAATATTTTTATAATTCACTGAATAAGCGAAATATTCATAACCTATTTGTAAAAACATGTACGTTTTATCATACAGAGTAGAGTTTATCAGGCTGATTACGAAATACATAGAATCATCAGCCTATATTAGTCCACTGCTGGACATAGGCCTCCCCTAATATATACATATAGAAATTATAAGTAAGATCCAAACTCATAATTGATTAATTGATACAGAGATACAATCTGAAAGCTTTTTGGAATAAGAAGTAAAGAAAGATCCAACTAAAGAAAATAAGAAAGTAAAGAAAAATACCAGGATGAATCGATCATACAACATCAGATTATTTGAATGATGGCCATACGTGGCAATGAATTGCTCCTCTTATACAGAGTTTATATGTAATTTAATCTTTTTCTACCCCTACGTAAAAGGGAACACATGTTAAAAGAGAGAACCGGGGAGTTTGTTTCGCCGTTTCTTCTCCTGGCAGGTATTTTTCTTGGAAACGGTGGTAGCTTTAGTTTTTGTTAAGTATATGACGTTCAATAAGTGTTCCCTGTGTCCCTTACGTTGAATAAAATATTTTGTATTTGATTTTTGATCAGTCAAGGACGTTCCTAATGTCAAGATTACTAGAAACCGAAGATAATGTATGGAGAGGTTGGTGAATGTGGACGAAGCGAAAGAATCTGTGAGCTTCTGGATGTGTAAGGAGTCGGCGTGATGATATTCGTATAAACTAGTAACTAGCGGGGCCTTGTGGTGTTACTCGCGGTTAAAAGGGAATAACTACTTAGACTAATGATCTCACGGGATCAGTGATTTATTTTCCAATATGAAAAGTGGATATAATTTCTGTTACTGTGTGACTGGCCAAGTAAGGAATATTGTATTTTCAAACTTTAACGATTATTATATAAGTTTACTGAAGAATAAGAATGAATATTCTAAATTCATGACTATGATAAAAATTACTAGAGAACACCAATCGATGAGTACATAAGGAGTGCATAGGTACTGTGCAAAAGTGTGTTGTGTTCAATGTCAGTACTCTGTAAAGCGGGCTTGGATTATTCCGATATTGATAGACGGAGGTGTGTATCTAGTATGTAACTAAGAATACTAATGTTGGCAATGCAATATTGAATTTTCAGGTCAATACTTGAGCAACACGACGACTTTAACGTCCGTATTCCAACTTTGAAACTGCTTTGTGGAGTTCATGATGATTTTTAAAAGCTTTTAACTCAAAGTTTGTTCTCAGAAACCTATTGCAAGTAAACAGAATGAATAATAATAATTTTCTTTATTTTGCACACACACACATCTTCAAAACAAATAATAGCAAAATTCCTTATAGGTCTATACTAATATTATGTTTCCTTTTTCGAACGCGCTAGTGTGGGTATTACCTTTACACCTCTGCCTACCCCTTCGGGACCCTTGTGGGAAGGTCTGAGGATATATATATAACTATTTATTTAATTTGAAAAATGTTATGCATCAAATGGCCCGTTTGTGTAGCAAGGCTTTAATAATTATCAACATGCTTACTACATGTATGTAGAATCAAATTTAACGTACCTATGTTAAAACGATATCCGTAAAAAGTATATTTCATCAAACTTTCATACTCTGAGCAGCTTACTTCCTACTTCTACAATACTAAGCCTTGCTAAATAGACAAAAGAGTTGATGCTTTAAGAGGAAGAAGTAACGCTAAAATCTATCCAATATCAGCTTTCAAGCTTAACAACAGTTTAGTGAATCATGAACTGATTATATCCGACGTTCATAAAGTGCCTATTATCATGTGTTTTTTAACAAAATCACTCAGCGCCTGGGAGTGGGGCCCAAATGTTCTCGCATCACCTTTTCATTACAACGGCCTTTGTATTGTTCGGTTACCACAATATTAGTTTTTGTCTTGGGTCCGCAACAAAAACGTTAACGGCCTCAAAGCGACCGCCGCTGACGCCGAAACGCTGCACTAACAGCTAGCATCAAAACATTATATATGTAAGTACAGTTCCACAAACAAATATTAACCTTGCGACCTTTGGAGCCTCCGCGAGACGTCTGATCTCGTCTGTTGATTACACCCCTCTCTCTCTTTGCCCGCGGCTGTTCACTGATTTATTTTATTATGTTAATAGAATCAAATTCAAAATTAATTCAGGAGATGGAAAAATGCCTGCCGCTTGTAATGATTAAATACGCCTCACTTCCTGTTCTCGTTTTATTCCACGTAGGTAAAAAGGGAACGTTCGAAACTTTTATTCAGGGTCGAGCAGCGAGTGATTTTAACGAGCTTTTATTCGCAGCCTTTTTATTCAGAGTTAGAGAGGTTTTTATGAAACTAATGAATGTCAAAGAGAACTTAATCTACTTTCGTTCACGATCGATGCGCATTTTTTCGTAATTTCGCGCTCTGGAAATCAAAGCCATGCTCGTTTTGGTAAAGCCATTTATGTAACTAGATTCTACTATGGGATAAGGGTACTTATATATGAATATCAAGTGTATGTTTATCCCAGTGAATTCCAAGAATTATCTGCATGTTGTGTTTCCAGGTTTCTTTGTTGTCAATATCAATCCAGGTCAATCAATTTGTATCGGAAGAGCCGATTTTCCTGGCACATGTATTTTTTCTATGTATGTATTATTTCGTATACTTTTGTCATGCAATAAACATTATTATTGTAATTTATTAATCTCAATATTTTCACTATTCAATAGGTGATATTTTATTAAAAGAGATAAATAAAAAGTCGTACATACCTAAGCGCTGTTTCTCACTTATCCCAAGGCACGTATTATAAAGTATAGAAACTTGACCCAAAGTCATTATAATCGTATTACGTGGCGTCTACGTAAACCGTGCGTTAAATTTAATTATAATATTATGCTTCCGAAAGAAAATGGACCGGATTCGTCGTGTCGGGGCATTATTCAAAGCGTCATAAGCTGCGGGTACATGTTTAGTCACGGGGCCGACCGTCCCACCGCGGCCGTAACCATGGTTGGTTAATAAACCCACCAGCGGGTTCACTGTAAACTATTCCTCCCGTGTAACCGGTTCTGATGCACCGGCCAAAGGCACTCCAACTTGATTACTTAGTGGGGACATGCCTTTATTTTTATTCACAACTTCCACTCGCAGATAAAGTACGTATATCCAAACGTACGTGCTTCGTGCAACTGTGTTTTTTACCTCTCGTTAAGCTCTCACCGATTAGTATCGTATGTAAAAAGTATTTGTTTACATGTTATCTGATCGACTATCAACCACATAAGCCAATTAGTTTATTTCGTTTTTACATAAGAAGTAACTGACAGATGGCATTACTTGAACACGACTATACGTTTTTGAAATTCTTCTCAAACGTATGCAGGTTTAGAGTTTAACGTATGCAGAAAAGGCATCATAGAATTAAACATTGATAATGAAAAGACGATTGAAGATATCGATCGAAGATCACGCCCCACGAGAGTCCCTGAAGGGGTAGGCAGAGGTGTATAAGTAGTACCCACACACCCACTAGCTATAGCATATATTTGATATTTCAATATCATACATTTTCTTGCCTGTTCACTGTAACTATAAAAGCTGGTAAGTTAATTGAATCAGCTCCAACTGGGAGATGGTAATTTAGTACCGATTTATTCATTACATTACCATAGATCTATAAATGTCTCGTACTCAAATACAGTGCACATCTATCATATGATTTGGTAGCATTGCTCCATTTTATACTTTGCCTTATAACAAGATGGATATATATTGTAATCACTTATTCAACGCATTTCACTAGAGATGGGATAGTTCTAAATCATACAAGAAAGTATTTTTTTAATTGTATATAATACAATAAGTATGTACTTTATACCTAATTAGCATTAACCTTCTTAATTCTAAATATGAATGAAACATGTAGATATATACAAAAATGAATAAAAATTAGCCGTGATGGCCGAGTGGTTCGAGCAGTTGCCTGCGTCGCAAAGGTCGCAAGTTCGAATCCCGACTGTACCAATGAGTTTTTCTGAGCTTAAGTACAGTGATTAGTCACACCACGAGCTTTACGGTGAAGGAAAACATCGAGAGGAAACCTGCATACGTCTGAGAAGAAATTCAAAGGCGTATGTATAGTCGTGCTTGAGTAACGGCGATGGACTCGCCATCTGTCACGTTGTACTTAATATACCTCTGGCGGAAAGTGAGTGTGTGGGTATTACCTATACACCTCTGCCTACCCCTTCGGGGACCCTTGTGGGAAGGCGTGAGGATATATTATATTATATTACTTATTCAATATCCAGAGGCAAAAGTAGATACTTCAGTGCTATTAATTAAAGTTAGAGTTAATTAAAAAACTGGCTAGAAACACTACCTGTGGTGAAGACTCGCCACCTATCTCGTCGGCTTCTAAATATACCTTCGGCAAATAGCTATATGCTGTACAAGGTCTTTCTACCAAATTCCTGAAATGTAAGCCCTATGAGCAAACAGGCACCTAAACGTAGGTACGTGTAAATTATGTAGGTATATAAAGGGACTTTGATAACTTAGTTTTAATTTGGTTATTTAACTTGTACTTGTACACATGAAGTTAAATAGTAGTGCTACGAGGCCGGCGCGGCGCCTCAGGCAATTAGTTTTCAACTTAACTACGTTCAAGTTACAGTTATAACAATATATCGAACGAGAATAACTAACAGTAAAGCACTTTATCGCTTCATTGTAACTATTAGTCAATGCCAATAAAATTGTAATACGCTCCGTAAAGTTTTCTCTTGCTGGATCAAGAACACAAACAGTTATGTTAAGATAACAATAGGTAGGTACTTCAGTTTTTGTTCTACGAAAACAAGGATAATAAGCTAGCGGAATGACAGCGCTCGTACAAACGCCGTCCTCACGTGACAGCCTGAAGAGTCGAGACCCAGCCATCCGCTCCGCTGTTTTTTACCCGAAGTTTTTTGAAGCACAGGTGATGCCCAAACCCACACTTAGGCGGCTTTAACCTGTAATCTAAATTCATTTCTCGATCCGACCCACCGAGGCCATACCTCTGTTTTTATTATAGCTTTAAGACCCATTTGCAGGTTTTTTTTATTCTAAACAAATTACCTATCATTCTCGTCTTGATCTTATTACACGTCAACAAATATTTTTTGTCCGGCTATTGACCGTATCCTTGGCAACTATTACCTATAGTTAATACAGTTTAAGAGCACACATTTTCTACGATGAAGGGAGTCGAAAGTCGTAAACCATCGAATAGATTTGCGTTCAGTGAGTCGTGTAATTGCAATGATTCCATCGATGGCTAGGAATTTATTTGGTTACATCGAGGAAGTAGGTGCCTCATTGTCTATTATTACGGGACGGATTATCAAATATGTTGTCACTGAGGTCGGTATTTGACGTAGACTGTACTACATCATGAACAATTGGAAAATTTCCTTCGTTATATAAATAAAATATTCATTTCAAATCGTTGGATGGACGTTGTAATTGTATATACCTACTTTAATTGTATGAGCAGAGACACACGGAAATATGGATTTAAGGGGTAGCGGACACCGAGCTATAATTATCCCTACTAAACTTTTCGTATAAATATTGGAATCAGACAGTGAATAAAATTGTAAGTGATCCTTTAAGTGCCACAAGCGACTAGCTCCGGCTTCACATAAGCTCATTTTAACTACATTTCACAAAACCTTAACAAATCTTACACATATCTCCCACATTAATTACTCTGTCTACTGGTGTAAGCTTTTGAGTTTATCGCGATCAGACACAGGCGCAGCGACGGAACGTCCATTTTATTAAAACTATTAGTCAATGTATTGTCTTATCTTCACTATGGACGCAAGTTTGCTATAAAGTATTTTATTGTTATTAAATTAAATTAACGTTGTGAATTCACGGCTATTTCCAAGCACACATATGAAGTGCGATGCACGAACACTCATTAAATTCCATTAGTCAAGATTAGAGGTCGTAAAAGTTACTACCAAATGACAATAATTTTACTGCTGTAATAACTTGGACATGTAAATAAATTAACCAGAAAATTTACCGTGTAGGAAATGCGCGAGAATGTATTCGCTTAGAAAATTTTCTTGAACTATATAAATATATCTCACTAATATTACGTGAAAGGGAATTACTATAATTGTTACTCAATCACGTTAGAACGGCTGAACGTAATTAAATGTCATTTGGCACATAGATAATATATGACTGGAAACTAAAGAGTGATAGAAGAGAGATAGTAGCATCCTCTTTTCAAAGGATACACATGTTTTCGGCGTCTCTCAGATAGGACTACACCTGCATGCGAGCAGGTTATCGCTTGACGTTTACCTTCACTGTTAAACTCGTGATAAACATTACTTACATACATTACATATCATCACGCAGAGTCCCAAACGGGGTAAGCAGAGAGAATAGAGCGCCAGTTCCTCTAAACTTGCATACCTCTTTCGCTTCGTCCACATTCATCAGTCTCTTCAAACATGCTCGCCAGTTTCGAGTACTGCAAAACCGCAGTTCGTACCTGCCAACTTGACATAGCAGTGAATACTTAAGCCACTCAACTGACACGTTTTTTTTATAACCGCGTTTATGTGTTTACAAGTTTGCGTATAAAAAAAAAACATCGTTAAAAAAACGAGATTACAGAACTCATTTGAGAAAAGTGTTCTGTACACATATACAATTATTTTTGTTAATACAATATTTATACCATAAAAGTATACTAACTATGAAAAAACTTAATATAGTACCTACTCTATTGGGAAAAGTGTTATCATTCCATACATTTGTAGCGTGGCATCAAATATATTGCGCTCTTAGTCAGATTAAGGGTTTGTTTCATATGATAGAGATGACAAACTGTCGTACGTAACAACACTTACATCGGATAGTTTATAAATGGTTATTTTTTACCCTTGATATGACCCGTGTATGTGTTATCCGATACGAGACGTTTTTTATAACCTTTGTGACCTTCAAGAGGTTTCTTGTGCCCATCTTTATAGCCAGAATACCTTACCAATATGATCATAGAAATACTTTTTGAGGGAGATCGTAGGTGCCAACGTGACAGATGGCGAGTCCATTTCATATACCTCTGAATTTCTTCTCAAACGCATGCAGGCGTCCGCTCGATGTTTTCCTTCACCGTAAACCTCGTGGTGTGATTACTCACTGTACTCACATGCGTACATATCATCACGCCAGTCCCTAACGGGGTAGGCAGAGAGTATAGAGCGCCAGTTCTCTCTGGACTTACATACCTCTTTCGCTTCGTCCACATTCATCAGTCTCTTCATACATGCTCGTCGGTTTCGAGTACTCTTAACGTTCCGGTCCTTGAGCGTCCAATCGATTTGATCCAGGTAGTTGGAACGTGGCCTTCTTCTGTCTCTTCTTGCACACACTTTGCTTTGTATATCTGTTTCGTCAATCTTTCTTTTCTATGTGTTATACCACCGTAACATGCCTTTCTTGATCTTTACAATCACGCCCTCATTCACTCCAGTTGATTTGCGAATTTCTTAATTGCGGATTCGATCTAATATCGTTACTCAGCACATTTTTCAAAGAGGTCGCATCTCAACTGCATTCATTGTACCTATGTTTAAAAAACTCATTGTACCAATGAGTTTTCGAAGACGGGATTCGAACTTGCACTCTATATGTTGCAGGCTATTTGAACCACTCGACCACCACGGCTTCTTTCATATATATATTGATATTGATTATAGAAAAGAAAGCCGTGGTGGCCGAGTGGTTCGAGCAGTTGCCTGCGACGCAAAGGTCGCAAGTTCGAATCCCGACTGTACCAATGAGTTTTTCTGAACTTAAGTACAGTGATTAGTCACACCACGAGCTTTACGGTGAAGGAAAACATCGAGAGGAAACCTGCATACGTCTGAGAAGAAATTAAAGGCGTATGTATAGTCGTGCTTGAGTAACGGCGATGGACTCGCCATCTGTCACGTTGGCACCTAATATACCTCTGGCGGAAAGTGGGTGTGTGGGTATTACCTATACACCTCTGCCTACCCCTTCGGGGACCCTTGTGGGAAGGCGTGAGGATATATTATTATTATATTATTATATATTATAGAAGTTAGCTTTGCAAGTTTATATGACGCGGATATTCGTTCCCAACGAGAAATGAGAGGAGAGGGAGAGAGGAGGATTTTTCATCGACTCCGCGATGAAGAGATTCGCAAAATAACTGCTGCGACTAAGTAAGTAGGTACAAAACCGAAGAGCGTATACACGCTCTTCGGTTTTGTACCTACTTCTCTTTCGTTTAATCCACGTTTACTACTCCTCTTTCGTTTAATCCACGTTCATCAGATAAATTAAACGAAAGAGGTCAGTAAATTAAGAGTGAACTGGCGCTCTACATCCTTGCCTAGCCTCAGAGTGATTCAGCGTCATGATTTGTATGCTTTTTTATATAAATAGTTACTCTTGATTATCTGTTTGTAGATTAATTTCCGTTTGATCTTATGGCCCAGTAAATACCCATGTCATTTTAGTTTTTATTATTGCACATAATAGCTTAACCTACTTAGTTGTAAGTGTTGTAACAGCCATAAGGGAGGAAAGCTCATTTCGTGTGTATAAAAATAATGATTTTCCAAGTAGTCTGTTTCAATTAGTGATGGGACATATGCGTGTCGCACGCAACACACGCTCACGCATCATTTGAGAACACTAATTGTCGTCCCGTCCTTGCGGAATGGGAAAATTTTAACTGAATGTTTTCTACTTCCGTCCATTTTTATGTTATTTAAAAATGTCGCAAATAAGCATACAATTTATGCTATGGTAATTCGTCCCCGTTGCCCAAAGGGAAGCCCCTCCAAAAGGCGCTAGTTATAATAATAATGTACATGCCCATTAAACCAACTACTCTTCCGACATGTCTTGGGACTAATAGGGTATTGTATTTATATATTAATTTAATCTAACAAACAAGCCTTAAACCATAAGTAAGTCGAGTAAACATTGTATATGTATGTGTATATGTGCGTTAGTGTGAATACCAAATACATCACTCACATGTAACTGACTTTGTTACGGGAGGTGTTGCTATGCTAGGAACATAAAGGTTTCTCCTGCAGGAACTCAATACTACCCAAATGCAGTATCTCTTCGCTGTGAAATAAAAAGTGGTGTGTATTACCCCACTCCGACAACTTTATTTTTGAACGAAAGTAGCCGTTGTGTCCTACCTCTCTTTAATTATTTTTTCAATTACAAATTCGCAAACAAATAATTTTGAGTGGATATCAATAACAAGTTTCAAAATTGCCTATTAACATAAAGCTAATCAAGCAGAACAAAATTAATCTATAACTCTTCTCCATCAATGACTATCTACTACTATTCATTATCATTAATACAAACAAGTTTCGTTAAATTAATACTGGGTAAAATTGGTATTTTATTCCGAATCTAATCAACAGACCAATGGTTATAAATAAGGGACTTAATTTCCCTAATACAATAAGGTACACTTGTAATGTTGATCGTAAAACTGATTCTAAAGACTTTAAAAAGCCGTGGTGGCCGAGTGGTTCGAGCAGTGCCTGCGACACAAAGATCACAAGTTCGAATTCCGACTATACCAATGAGTTTTTCTGAACTTCAGTACAATGTTTAGTCACAAGACGAGCTTTACGGTGAAGGCAAACATCGAGAGGAAACCTACATACGTCTGAGAAGCAATTCAAAGATGTATGTATAGTCGTGCTTGAGTAACGGCGATGGACTCGCCATCTGTCACGTACCTAAATATATCCCTGGCGGAAAGTGGGTGTGTGGGTACTACCTATACACCTCTACCTACCCCTTCGGGGACGCTTGTGGGAAAGCGAAAGGGGTAGGCAGTGGTGTATAGAAGTGTATATGTATTATATAGGCTTTAAATCTTTTGAAGGCCTTTCGACGAGGTTTCCCGAAGAGGTAGGCAGTAGTATGTATACCCTTTGCCAGAAAATGTTATGCCAATTTGAGAGATGGTGATATCATCGCCAAATCAAATAGGTTCTACTACCTTTGACTTTATTCGCAAACGTATGCAGGTTTCTTTCGATGTTTTACCCCCACCGTAAAGCTCTTGGTGTGATCGATCTCTGTCCTTAAGGGCAGAAAATAAATGGCTTGATAGCTGGGCCACTACGGCTCTTACCGAAATTATGATTATTTACAATAATATGTCTGGAATGTGCCCACCAGAGGGCTAGTCTGTCGTGAGACTTGAAAAGCAGGTTCTCTTTGTTTCCTAGTATTCGCTAATTCGTGATATTAAAACAAAAGCGGCTTTAACAAAGAATACTTTGGACCAATCACAGCGAACAATCAGCACAGGGCGTGGCCAATCTCGTGCTTAATCTTTACACACCATGAACAAAGCAACGCTCATACGATTTGCAAAGGAATTGAAAGCATAGGACGAGACATGAATTTATTGCTGTATAGGGTTTTAAAAGAAATTGAGTAAAGCTAAATGGCTTACATGCTAGTTTTTTGTACGTCTGCGCTATAAAGCTAAGTTTTTAAATGGCAAGCACGTTGCGGTCGTACTTAACTGCTTTATTAGCAAGTTTATGGGACGTTTATAACAGAACCGATCGTTTACACTTTATGAAAAATTCTCCAAGCATTAGAATTGAATGCGAGACTGCAGATGTTTCCATACGCTGTTTATGAAGTAAAGAACTTAAATCGATATCTACCCATCTGCCACGATCTTAGTAATGCAGGAAAGCCTTCAGTGATAAAGGTCGCGGGTTCGACCCTCCCCGGCATCAAACAATTGTGTGCAATGTTTTTTTTTTTTTCGCCGAGGTTCGAACTTACAATGTAGGTTTTGCGGGCGACTACTGAAACCGCTTTGGCTCAATCCTTACTGAATATAATCGAAACACACTATAAGCGCTATATAAGCTTTTGATTAGTAATAACATCAAAAAGCGAGCTCACATTCACGAGCACACACCCATTCGGATATAAATTCAATAAACAACCTAATTAAAAAGTCTCATCTAGCTACAAATAACACTTATCCATAATATTAATATGCAAATTATGGGATGAATCATCTGTTTATTTCAATGATGGCTACTTTATGTCGTAATCACCACTCCCATGCACTTTAAATTAATTTCCAAGAGTCTGAGCGACGGGCGAACGGCTATTAATTTTTGATACTACTCGCTGATACAGTAATAAGCACCTATCCATATGTATGTAGATATGGAACAAAATACTGCATAGTGACATACTCTTCATGAAAATCATTACTTTAGGCTCAATTAAGGTCTATTGTTAATGTTATAAATGCGAAGGTTTGCGAGTATGTGGGGTTTTTGGTTATACTATCACGCCAGATCAACTGTTCGGAAATAGAATAAATTTAGCACAGCGATAGATTATGAATAAAACATATATTAACACAATACATATATGTTTTATTCAAGAAAAATATACCAATAAAAAAGTGCAGATGAAACCGCTTAGTGTAGCTAGTATTATATAATATACATATGAAACTCCATAACCAACAACATGATCAGTATAATTAATTAATGATGAATATAGAATCCGAATTCTCAGCGGATTTTATAGAAAAAAATAATTAAGAATGTTATAATTTTTTGCTATAGCTTTAACTCTTTACACATTCGGGAAATCAAATCGACAAACTTAATATTCCGAGCCAATCACATTATTGCTGAACCATGGGGCGATATCTTGAACCGCCATATTGAACGCCATTAAAATAACTCTTCACTCATTTACCGCTTTTTAGATAAGTTTAATTTCATCATTTAAGTAAACAAACTCGATAAATATTTAAATCAATGCGATTCAACGCTCATTCCAGTGAAATAGTGTACGCATTTAAATTCAAATAAATAGTGTTAGAGATACATTGTGCCGATAGAGGAACATTCAAGTCAAACCTACTGTAATTATTGTATGAGTTGGCCCACTAAACTACAGGTGGTATTTAACTTTATTGGACATTGAAAGAAACTTCAACCTAAATATTTTCCATTTATAAAGAATGTAGGCAGTACTTCATTATGTCTGAGGTAAGTTTCGCGTATAAACCATTGACTTAATAAATTTTTCGATAGAGTTTTGGGAGATTTTTCCTGAATTGATAATAAACCTTTTTGGTTATCACCAAGTACTTGAGGCAAGCTTATAAGAATACTGCATGTATGGAATATAGAGTCAAGCTCCTATCTAGTCGTACGTACCTCCCTTGCTTCGTCAGCTCTCTTCAGAGATAGTATAGAAGAATTTAGCATAAGCTCACTGGTACATTCTACATTTAGGCTTAGAGCTACAATCTTGACGTGACTTGAACCACTCGGCCACGATAGCTTAATATATCTTTGTAGTAGCCCACTCCCTTCGGCACTCACTCACTTACTAGATGGCGAGTCCATCGTAGTTTTCCAATCACGTCTATTCACATACGTCCTTTAATTTCCTCACAAATGTATCCATCTTTTTTCCTGATGTTATCCTTCACCGTAAAGCTCGGAGTGATAAAACACTGTTATTAGCTATAGAGAGCTCACTGGTACCGTACACAGGCTCAGAGCTGCAATCTTGTACTTAAACTTCTCGGGCACCACGGCTATAGATTCAATTTTATATTACACCAAACAATCATTTTGTTTTATGGACCTCAATTAAAAGCTATACCATGGTATAAATATAATGAATGCGACGTAAACACTTTCCAACATAGCCATGGCCATAACGACCCGGGGAGCGGTTGTCCGACACGGCCCTAAGGCGCACAACCCTTCGTTGTAATAAACCTATCCTCGTGGTTAATTCATTATTGTTATTAAATATTTTTCTACTGCCTGGGCTTGGAGCAGATTTTACATCCAAACCGAATAGATTAGTTAATATAAGAAATATGAAAGTAAATTTGGTTGTTACGCTTTCATGTTTTAACTACTTAATGGATAATTTAGATATTCTGCTGAAAGTTCTTGAAAGTCACTGCTCCCGTGGAATTATGATTATTGCCTTAAAGGCAGCTAATAGCACCGAGGGATGCCGCTAGTAAGATCATATTATATTTAATCTATGTAGTGTCTAAATTCCTCTGAGCGTTCTGAAAACAAAACTCTACCCGATATTCCCATTTAAAGGAGAGCTACTTTTTGGCATTACTGCATATGGGGAAGTCCAATTCTGAAAGATGTGCCGTCTCTTAAAGTTTAATGTACATTAGACTATCCAAGATTGTACAAAAAATAAAGTGAGGCCGTACTATTATCCCTTGTCATGTCTCCGACACTGAATGATTTTTAATGGCGTAACCACGTATTAAATTATAATAACTTACACTTCCTTATAATGGTATTATAGTGCCCACGCGTAGGCGGCACTCGTAAAATAGGAATTAATATAATATAAAATGGGTTTACGCATTACCCAATAGTGAATCATGCCTTGACAAAATATTTAATGACAGTATTTATTGAGATATTCACAGATTCTTCAACCGCATAACTTTATCTGGTCGGTCGTAACTTCCACATCTTAAATTACAAAAATTGTATTCATAGATAAAAGTGTTTAACGTCCGGTAGTTCGATTCTATGTAGAATGACACTTGATAAGTCATTATTTTTATAAATTAGCTTGTAATATGGGTGCCTACTAAAGCTAACAAAAATTCAACTAGTCCCTAACGAAGCAATCTTGCAGAATGGGAACTAGAAAATAATATTGTTCATACTTAGGTATATAAAAGATAGCCCCAAACATAGGATATCCAGGTATAATTTAACATTATCATAACACAAAGATCTGTCCCGAGCGGGAATCGAACCCGCGAACCCAAGCTTGGCAGTCTGGTAAACTAGGTAAACTAGGATGCCGTCACTTATTTAAATAAAGAGAACAACTAATAACTGTTTGGAGACTAAAAAATTTATCAGAAATCATCACTCTTAAGCCGCAACGGCCGTATAAATATCAATTACGATTTCATTGATTGTAATTTTTAAATCACCCAACAAGGTTTTTCGTATATTTAATGTCGAGCCTACATAATATCAATTTATGTGTATTATCGACCATACTGAATTCTAAATAAATGAAGGTACATACCATTTATTTTAATTGCATTAAGGCACATACACCCTATTAATAAGTTGTGGAGTAAATTACTCGCCCAACCAGCAGCGTCGAACAAGCAACGAAGGGAAGGGATCATTAATAAAATTTTCCCAAAGGCAACAAGTTTCGTTGTGACTAAGCATTACCGCGCCCGAATCAACTACGGAGCCGTTGTGAACACGACTCCAGCTTAAATATCTACCTAAATGGACTTCACTTCCCATTTTACCTTTAACGGGGTATTGTCAGAATGTTAACGCATCATTGTCGTGTCACAGTTTTTAAAAAGGGTTTTAGATGGCCGGTAACTGTATGTTAATATCGTTAGGCGGTTCCGGCTGACGAAACATGTGTCGTGGCGGAGACTATTGTTGAAAAAACACCGAACCGACAAGTTACACGAATGTTTCGGCGATAACATCGACAAAGGTCGCTCTGACACGATATGCACCCACTTATTTACATTCGATTTAATGAATAAATAATGTGAACTTCAGATTATAACTTATGACTATAGTATGTACGTCAAACGGAAACGTGACACGACGAATATTGGTTGTGTACGATAGGGTACCGCGGACCTGCATTGGTCTATATAATAACTATATAAAATTAACTTCTATGGAAATACAATGTCTTTGGTCGGGATGTATGGTCAACTTTGGCAGTAGTAGCATATTAGGCTAGTGTCTTCTGCGTTTAGAATCTCCTTAATTTATTACTTTACTTACTTTATGAGTACCCTTAATTCCTTGGGATCTGACCTTCGAAGATATAGGGAGGCGGGTTCGACATTTTAGTTTTAGTAAATGAAACGCTTCGTTTTCATCAAATTATTTGTTACTGAGTACAACATTTTCTTAGCGCCTGTGTCTGACAAGATATTTGTCAAAACAATATACTATACACAGATACCTAAGTTCTCTTGGAAGCCGTTTGAAGCCTTCACAGTTTATGTAGGTAGGTATCGCTCAATGAATAAGTGATGATGCCACTGATAAATAACCAGGTATTCGATAAGCTATATGATAGGTACCTTGAAACGAACCGCCCTTCAAATATATCGACTTTATTAATAAAAGAGTTTTGGGAGTATTTGGCGAGGCATGCATCGGATCCAGTCACCGCACTTCTGTGGCACAAAGTTTTGTCGGGCTTTGAAAAAGCATGAGCTCATTCCTACCGCGCAGAAGTTAGATCACGCTTACACTCTGCTACTACTTTTAACTAAATTGAAGTTGTGGGCAAAGAGTGCACCCCGATGCACGTGACGCATCAGTCCGTCTGCCCGTTGTTCAGTACCTAGTCGTACGTGAGTGGATTGCGGTGCAGTAAAGTTGTTCTTTATTCAATAAATAGTGACGAGGTTCTGTGGGTCGCGGTTGATCGGCATGATAAGTATTTGCGGTTGGCATGGCGGATGACGCCGCCATGTCGTGTCGCGTCATGTGTCCACTCACCAGCCATGCTTATCGTTAAATTGTTTACTATTATTTTTCCAGCACATTATACCCATTTTTTTACACCATACTTGCCTCGATAAGTGTGTGTTGTGTAACAGCGCCAGACAGCAGATTTTGTGGATTTATTGGAAATGAACTTTAGATGTGAGCCGTGATATATGTACTACATAATAGGAGACCCGGCCACGCGTTGCTGTGGCTAAGGTTTTTTTTATATTATATTGCAAATAAATAAATAAATACTTACCTACTCAATTCAGTCAACAGATAACGCATCTGCTAGAATCGTTTGGAGCAAATGGATAATTGTGACTGTCAAATAATAGACAAAATAATATTACGGTTATAAATTGAGATGTAACCTATCCTATCTTTCAAGTTGGGTCAGCCTGCATACGGTGTGCAAATTTGATTTAAATCGGTTCAGTAGTTTAAGAGCCCATCGCGGACAAACAACGTGACACGTAATTTATATATATTAAGATAAAATGAGTGCGTACAACTGTCTAAAGCGCGCCTAAATTAAATTGCTTCGTAGGTACATTTAATGCATAAATATATTTACATGCAAAAATGGTACCAGGTGCGTTAACCGTAAAAAAATCTACATTTCAAAACTATTTACGCTGACGCAACACCTGCGTTGAAAGTCTTCCGAAGGCATCCAGGCAGCTGTCCATATTATTTCCCTTACAAAACACCATTAGACCCCACTACGAATTTAATTTCCACCCATCAATGAGGGTATGCGTGTTGATATCTACGTTGAATATCTCCAATGACTGAAGGTTGACTCGGCTGTCAATGGCAGCTCCCGTGTGAGTGCTGCGTCCAGTTGCCAGAGTTGCGTCCATTTGCGAGTGTTGCGACGGACGACGGCCGACGTAACTGGGTAATTGACAGCTACACAGACGACACGTCCGCCGTCCACCCGCACTATCGTTATTTTAGTCGAGTATAAATAGACCGTATTATACATATGAAACAATCGTGACAGAATTAATTTGAGATGGGTTCATCGACTGACGTATACGAGTATATTGGTACAGGATCAATATTGAAGTTTAAAATTGTACGTTGTCAGCTTTGTTATATAGGATACTCGAATGAACAATATTAATCAATAATACTTACTTTAATACGTTAATGTAGTATGTTAGTGAAAATTCACATTAGTTAGGTAGTAATTAGGCCTAGTTTAATGGCCGACTGTAATTGGACTTTGCAAAATAGCATACAGCCGCCTGAAGGTAAGCGGCTACCACAAGCTCCTGTTACAAGTATTTATACATAGCACTAATATGTATACCAAAATATCGGGGACCCTTGTGGGAAGGCGTGAGGATATATAAAATTTCCACAAATAAATTAAACCGAATGTTACCCAAGAAGGTCCTTACAAGTATGTGAATTATTCATGTTACCATTTATTATTTTTCATGCACCGTCTCTTGGAATTTCCTGATCGAATATTATATATACGCATAGCGTGTACAAACTCTAAAACAATTACCTATTGTTGGCACCGCCAATAACTATAACGTTTATCAAATTACACGGGCTCTTACGCCAAGACGATTCAGGGAGGGTACGAAATTGACAAAGCAAGCAAAAGGCTTTCAAGGCCTTGCTCGCGTGTTGCTACGTGTTTGCATCCGTAATTTGTTTGTTGGCGGCAGCACACGGCCGACTACATTAATGGATCCGAAGCGCACGCTAGCAATTCTAGACATACCACTCGTCAGAGCCACTGGATGGTTATCCGAACCTCGATCTATTTAAATCGAAGGGTTTTTCTTTCAATCCTTTATATTTTTTGAGATTAAGAGCCGTAATCGCTGATACTATATTCGATCAAGAGTGACCTCTAACGTAAATATTGCAAGCTCGAATTCTGATTTTCCTACCTACCGACCAAAACCTTATAGAACCTAAATATATCTCCGGCGAAAAGAGGGTCTGTTACACCTCTTTCTACTCCTTCGGGGACCCATGTAGAAAGGCGTGAACATTTATGACTATAAATACACTTTTTAAACGCTTAAAGAGGCTATAAAATTTTATAGATGTTTGCAATAAATCTCTCTCTTCGTAGTTTTTCAATTAACTAACTAACCTTATATCTAATATAACGTTCAGATATATTATAGCTTTATATACCCGCTTGTAAGCCGATTGTCAACAACTTTTGTTATGTATTATTATCAATTTCATCAGATACCAAAAAATAGTTAAGTACTTTCTTAAAGGCACATCGCGCTTCATTACTCTTGTGAAAGCATTGAAAACCAATGAGCCTCAATGATAACTTTATCCTTAAAAAATATTTGCGTCGCGGTTTATGCTTCACTAAGCAACATTTTACAAAACCGATCTATTAAACAACATTTTCGAAGAATTACGTGTCTTGTGATTGATTTGAGAAAATAAGGCACCTCTTACAGTTGTAGGTATTGCTTTAGTGTCTGTCTCCAGACGACAGTATCGAAGGGAGGTCTTGAACAAACCGCAAACTTCACAACTGTCTCGATCGGCTGCTCGCTTCCTCGGAGCTATTTCCGCAGTTTGAATAATTATTGTTACCTTGTTTAAATATACCAAATATTCAAATTCAAACTTATGCAGAATCCAATTATCCAGTCTGCAACGTTTCTGTGAAGTCAGTTAGTATTTTCTCTGGTAATCTATATTTATTAATATTATAAAGGGGAAAGATTTGCATTTTTATGTGTGTATGTTTATAATGAATAAACTCAAAAACTACTGTGCCGATTTCAAAAATTCTTTAACCATTGGAAAGCTACATTCACCCAGAGCGACATAGGCTATATCTTCTTTAAAAAAAATCTTATGTCGACCCGTGCGAAGCCGGGATGGGCCGCTAGTATCTTATAATTTGCTACCTGTCTTTTCAATGTTTTCATCAATGAAAATCTTTATAAGATACAATTAAATTATTTTATGATATTTTTTTATGTACTCGGCGAGCATGTATGACAAAACTGATGAATGTGGATGAAAGGAAAATGTTCTGTTAGTCTAAAAAGAACGGGCTTCTACTCCCTCTGCTTACCACGTGAGGAAAGCAGCGTGATATAATATGTATGTTAAATTTATAAGGATGATGACAGAGTAAGCTTGAAAATTCTAAGCGAAAAGACTTGTATCAGAGAAAATCACAGTAAGTGTAAACATTGTTAGCCGATTTAAAAGCTGAGCCTGCAGGCGTTATCTCACGCCAAGTGCTATGGTTGGTCGGTGTAGCGTACGGCTAATTAAACGGGCTGCAATGCCTAGCTTTGAAAGAACGGTTAAAAGTTACACGAAATACGGCAACACGTGTATAGCGTGCCACGAATGCCTGATAGAATGTAATGTGGGGTTTGTTTTGCTGCGAACAATGATTCAATTTATTGTTTAAATCGCTGCAGTATTTAATTTTTAAATACGCTGTTTGCCTTTTTCTCTCCTTTTCCTATTCTCCGAACGGAACTGAATGAAATCTGTCACACAGCTAAAGTTAGCTTTAAAGTAACATATAGGATAAGTTTTATTAACGAAAAATTCTTCCATTGTATTAAAATTTTACGCGAGTGAAACAGTGGTGCACAACCAGTAAATAATAAAATATAAAAATAACGATAGCCCTATAGTTTGACTGGCGTGTTCTGACGTACTCCGACTATAAATCAATGAAATCCACTGTAAAAGTTTCTTAGTCGATATCCCAGCTTCCGGTAAACAGACATACACATGACTTGTTAGTTGGTATAGGTATGTACTCAATAAGATGTTGATTTATGACTTGTTAATACCGAATTTCAGGGCTTTCATAGAGCATGGATTCATTATCCATAAAGTATAAAATGTAAGCAGTTAAAATAACATGTAAACTACACAAATGTAAAACCCAATCAAATCAAAAATAATATTTTGAAAATAAGAAGATATTAATTTACACAGGTATAGGTGCTGTGTTCCGTCGTTAGGCATACAAAATATTTGAAGAAAATATTTATAAGCGAAGTGTTTTTATTATAGGTGCTGGTGGAATGTTTTTATTTGATCCGCGAAGAATTATATATGTACCTATTATATTCATTAAAATATCACTAAAATTTATATTGAACGTTAGAGATCTCCTTAATACATTAAATCGCTTTTAATTATAAAAAAGTATTCAGTAGAAGATGATAAACCAATATCTGGCTACCATTAGAATGAATGAGAACCTTTACCTGTCAGATTGATGAAAATTTAAGTCCTATCTTATACCTTGCAGAGTCCAAGATCGCTTGGCCTGCGAACGCGAACAAAATCGACCCCTAAGCCATTCTCGTAAAATCGACCCACGTTTGTATTTATTTTCAGGTGAATCAAACTTTCTAAGTGCCATTCTCGTATATCAGCTCGTGGAAATGCACGAATACAAATAAAGGTACGAGTTACATTCACATGTCACGAAAATAAAATATGGACGTGCAATGCAAAAGTTTCGCACTCGCCCTAAACATTCCATTGTGGCTAAAGTGGAAATGGGGCATAAATTCGTGGAGCCAAGTTGTGACGATTACTCAGCGGGACACAAAGCGACATTGTACCAATCCACGCCACAAGGTACCGAGCACCGACCTTTCCGCTAACACACTGCACAGAAACACACAGTCACGTTATGCCCCCATTGTAATTGCCTACTTCCACACCTAACTTTTAGGCCGCCCGCTCCCGTTCTCATTTTCCCGTTCGTTCAATACTTCAAGTTCAATCTTTACGACGTTCGAGATCGTAAACCAAAAATTATAAGAGTAGGACCTAAAAGTACTTTTTTATGTTCTCCCGATAATAAAGTCAATATCCGACTTTATCGCCTAAAAGCCACTCGATCACGTTTCAGTCTTGTATCTTTGATCGTTCAGATTGCTAAATAGCCAAAGGTGAGACTCTTTGGTATAGCTTAGTTACAATTACAGAAGAACCATAGATATACTTGTACTTATCGTCATTACAAGAAAAGATAAATCAGGTACATTTTCTGGTGCGTAACTAACAATGGTTTTTAGTTTCGTTCACGGACTAAATATCTCATTGTGATGCAATATGGGCAGTAAATCTGTGGAGTTAAATACGGCAATTATTCAGGGACGGCACCAAGTTTCATTGTGCGTGCCTTGGCGCTGTCTCTCGCTTCACACTAATATGCTTACAAAATTATGATTTTCATGCCCTGTCATCCATCTTAAGTGTTTCATGTTCATAATTTACACTTTATAGCATGTGACATTTACAAGGCGATAGCGCGCCCATTTTAGTATCCGTCACAGAAAGGCCTAAAATAGTTTATGTCTACGAGAACACCAAGCTACGTCAATATTTGAAAGCAAATGGAAATATTAAACCTCAAATTTCAAAATATTTCATTTTATTATTAGAATTGGATACTTCCCCTCCGACTGATTGTAAGATAGAGAATTGTAACCAGAGAAACGATTCCCTGCCAAAGACTGTCATGCCAATATTAAACTGAGATAATTCAAAAAGAAATGAGCGTAAAGATCTCCAAGATGTTTATCGCATTAATATAATACGGCATTAAGATTACAATGGGTCGGCTCTAGAGAGGTCCAATATAAGGAGCTCAGAGGCTCCGCATGCTTTGTTGTGAAAATAACTTTATGCCTCAGAAAGCGGGGACAGTATAAAGCAAGCATGGCTTTTCAATAAAGCCAATGGCCCTTCTTAGAGATGTTATATCCACTTTTGTTATTCGTTACCTTTGTGCAATAATGCAACGCTATTCTAGTTTAAGCACTCGTATTATTTATACGATCTTAAGAGGCTTTTAGCCAAACTTATAAGCGTACAGTCTAGGCTAGTGTTCCAGTGTCTTAAAAGGATATTGTTACATACTCACAAATATGTACTCAAAAAGGTTGGTCGTACGCAAGCAAAGTCATGTACAAGTCCGATTGCAATCAAACAGTGCCGCCTTCCTTATTCTAGCAAACAATCGCATCTTTGCAATTACAAACAAGTTATTCACCGCAAGACCATAACGAGAATTTTACGCTTATTCTCATCTAATCTATCTATTCACAGCAAGGCATTGCTCGCTTTTAATGTTCTTATTTGGCTGAATAGATATCCATGTTTGGTTGAATAAGCGAGGCAAACATTTCTCAGAGTAGAGTCAAGAAAATCGTAATCAAAATTAAACGTTTGTGTTGAATTATATGGAACGGCGCCGATATTAAGCCACCACGAATCATAAACTAGCGATATTAAGCCCTCCCTCAAAGTGCCCAAAGTAATTATTTGGGTATCAAATATATTGTACTAATATATCGTGTCCAGCCATTGGTGAACTATATTACACAAGTGATATTATTTTGAATGTGGACGAAGCGAAAGAGGTATGTAAGTCTAGAGAGAACTGGCGCTCTATACTCTCTGCCTACCCCGTTAGGGACTTGGCGTGATGATATGTATAATATCACTAATAAATAACTTAAATATTAATGTATAATACTCAAGTTTCGTCGATAGAAGTTGCATTAAGAATTTTGCTTTTTTATACTAAAGCTGTCCCGCCCAGTTTCGCTAGGGTGAAAAAACGAAATTTTCCTGAAAAGCTATTGAAACCTATCGGGTCCAATTGTAAACCTAAGCCATCCCCGCATCCACTTGAACACACACGAAAAAGCATCAAAATCGGTCCAGCCGTTTAGTAGGCGTATAAGGAGGTAGGCAGAGGTGTAGGTATATTTATCTGTATATATAGTACCCACACACACACACTCTTTCCACCTGAGATATATTTTAGGTGCTAACCTGACAGGTGGAGAGTCCATCGACGTTACTGAAGCACGACTGTACATATGCCTTTGAATTTCTTCACAGACGTATGCAGGTTTCTTGTCGATGTTTTCCTTCACCATAAAGCTCGTGGTGTGACCAATCACTGTACTTAAGTTCAGAAAAACTCATTGGCACAGTCGGGTTTCGAACTTGCAATCTTTGTGTTGCAGACAACCACTGGAACCACTCGGCCACCACGGCTCTCTATCGATCAGTAAATAAATCCCTAAAATGTGCTTTTTATTTACTACGCAAGCTCGTACAAGTGAAATCGCACCACGATCGGCATGAAAAGATCGAATTTATTACTTCATAAGTCATGAGGGTTAAGTAATAATCGCCGACAATGGGCAATAAAGAGTTTATAGGCAGTAAAGTTCGATCGACTCGCACGTTGTGTCGGAAGTCAAGTGCACGAATTTCAGTATTCCAGTTCGTGAAGCTTCGCCTAAAATAATCTTCTTCACCTTTCATTCCTAACAGATTCACTGTCGACAATTTTATTCATCGTAATGAGGCTTGCGACTTCAATAAGCTATTTTCTTCTGTCATTATATCCGTGACTGATTACGCTATCAACGAGTACAAATTTACGACTTGATTAAGTTAAATAAATACTTTTGTCAAAGGTATAATAAAACGTAATTTAGTATCGAATGTATAGACATTTGTAACTAACGAAATAATCATTAACGTGACTCTTTAAACGTTTGTGCGTTGACTTTATGTTTAACATAAAACGCTGAGGCTAACGTTATTACAAATATAAATTATAGAGGCGTTCGATCACAAACCGTTTTCTGTTAAAGCATTTGAAATGACCAGAGAAAGCAAACGAGTTATTGAAACACTTATTGAACAAAATAAGAACAAGGATATTATTGAGAGAAAATATATATCAGTGGCTACTTACCTGTGATAAAGTCGTCTATATTTATCTTAAGCTACTACAAGATGGAACATACAGAGCTATATAAACTTTTCGATGTGCCAACGTGACGGACGGCAAATCGCTACTGCGTTGTCTCTCAGGCAAAACTCCACATACGTGCTTGAATTTCTTCTTAGGCTTGAGTCACTTTGCTTTACCTTAAAGCAGAATATAATAAATCGCAGTTCCTTATCAGAGCAAGGTTACAATCTGTATATCAACATAACGACAAACGATTTTAAAACCACACTGTCGGGATTCAAACTTACAATATTTATGTAAAATGCAATTACTCTAATCATTCAGCCACCACGGCTTTCACGTCATCAATTTGTTTAGCATAATTTGTGTCAGCAATATTTCACTGCGCAGGATTGTTTAAAGCAGGAAGGTTGATACAACCCTGCGGTAGTACATTAAATAATAATTTTATAGAGCGGCTACAGTGAATGTTTAATATAAACACCGATAGGTCACCATCCTATCACAACACCATTGTTCTGCTGAACAGGTTCCTATGAATATGGGTTATTGAAACTTCACATTTTATGAAACAAGGTTGACTTTAGTCTTTACAAAATGATACTGTTGCCCGCGGGTTCGCCCTCATGGAATATGGTTCGACCCCAACTACTTCTACATCCAACAAATATTATAAATGCGAAAGTTTGTGATGATGTTTGGTACTCAATCACACCAGAACAGCTGAACGGAGAACGGGATTATTGACTGGATTAACACAAAGAATATGTTGTATTCCAGAAAATAAGCTTACCATTGAAATGAAATTTACGAGGGTGAAACCGCAGAGAACTACTAGTACCAAAATAAATTGATATTTCTTCAGGTACTACTTTCGCATTTACAGTATAAGTATGGATTGCTTATATGGTTTATGAGAGTGTAATGTCAAATAAACCTTCGGTTATGATTTCCCGGCGAGAATAAACAAACCGATTCACACCAGTCAAACAACTCTAGTATTGATCCAACGCGACTCTTCGTGCCAGCAAGGCTGTGAGGTTGAACGCTTGCCACAAAAAAGTTGAACTGTCACATATTTTGTCACGAACACGAATGTCATTTCTTCATTATGTACAATGCCTATCGCTCTATTAAAATTTCTTTTTCGGCAAAATCTTGATGAGATTGTTCGTGCTAGCAACAAATACCAACACATAGCTTTTATTATGTATGTAATTCTAGAGATATTTCGCGTTCTATTCTCTCTGCCTACCCCGCTAGGAGAAGGCGTGATGATATTTATGTATGTATGCTTCTATTGCATTTAATTGAAAATAAAATTAAAAATTATTCCAAATTCTAAGACACTTACTGAATTATGGTATGGATATAGCTTTGTGCTGACATCTGACATAGGTTTTCTCTAACATAAGTTTAAGGATGACAAAGTTTGTATCGAAAAAAAAACATCTATAATCTTATTAAGTTAATGTCATATTAAAAAAGCTAAAATGAGAAACAGCGGCGAGTCTTAACAAGTAAATACGTGACACTTTCTCACATAACCTACCTACCGGCCAATGTTTTGATTGTCCCGACCACCTCGCTGTGTGTTTGACCGGCGGGCGGTGGCGGTTGCGGCGCGCGGCGTGCCAATGGAATGCATTATAAGTACATTGATCGCTGTCACAGCCGGTTTGAGCCCTTCAATGATTAGCCGAAATCCAGTCACGATTGTTATTGATGAGAATACAAAAACGTCTGTGACCATTCAATGCGTATTACAAAATCTAATAAGAAAGCCTACAAATTTCGGTATGATTGAAACTTGGCATGTAATAGAAATGAATCCTTGCATGAGAAAAATGATTTGTCCCTCTATTGGTAGATATGTTTAGGTATTATTTTCATCCTTTATGAATGAAGGTACAAATTTATTAGATACATAATCTTTGGCTATAGTGTTATTACTGCAACAGTTTCTCAAGAACCATATTCAACGAAGTGCAGAAAGGAAAACAAAGTTTTTATTCTCTCAAATCGTTGCGAGAAAGCCGTTTGGGAATTTTATTCTTATAAACTCGCTCTTTATTCAGCAGTAATAAGATGTAAAATCCCTCACTGGATTGCGCATATTTCATTTTGTTGGGATCGTAAAGATTCGCTTACCTGCTTGTTTGTTGTGAGTAGGAAAGGGGCCGTAGAACCTTTTTTTTACCATTCAATTTTATGTGTGGGAATTTTAATGTGAACCCAAAACGGCACGTTCTGTTCTCTACAGCTGGGACGCACTTGGTGTGGATTCGTCGCAAAACACGTGTCGCTTTTGGTGATAAAAATTAAATAACGCCTGCCCTAACAACGAAAACAAAAGCATCAGATTGACGAAAGACTTATTTGCCTAGTACCGTAAGTTATAGAGGAGTGTTAACAGCCGCGTAGGAAAATCTATTCAAATGCTAGCAGATGTTCATGTAATCGTATTCTATACTTACATAATATATTTAAGTAGGTTGATAGAACGATTATCAATTATACCAATGTATCCTGACCCAAGTACCATGCGTTGCGGCGAAACTATCGCGTCATCATTCTCTTGCTTGCTTGCTTACAAGGACCTTCTGCCGTCATAGAATTACTTCACTCATTTAATATAAACACAATTTTCTCGAAATGTAGCGATTGATCGACTGAGGATCCATAATCCATTTTGATTTATGATCTCGATCTCCAAGGTTCAACATCTGCTGCTCTGTCGTCTTGCGCTCGCTCTTCAAAGTCCCCATAAATATACTTAATATTGAATTCCGAATTGGTGTGATGGTGAACTTCCATACGGCTTGATTTATGGTAAGTGGCTACCGTAGCCTACAGTCGGACAAATACCAGAGTGGGGTATCTTTAGATTTGAAATAAACTGTTTTAGCTGCATACCTACAACTATTACAATAAAATAAGTGTAGTAGGCCTCATCTAAAAAACACCGTCTTTTCACAGAGTGTTGGCTACTAAAATAATTGTTTTGAAGCAAGGTAAAAGCACATACTTTTAGTACCAGCTACAATGTCTCATAGACTTACAGAGGTACATTTTTCCATTCCTAGGACTCAGTTTCTAAACGGAATATTCCGGGTGACTTACCTTACATTCACTGTAGATTTTGATATT
Source organism: Drepana arcuata (assembly GCA_016069955.1). Taxonomy (NCBI): domain Eukaryota; kingdom Metazoa; phylum Arthropoda; class Insecta; order Lepidoptera; family Drepanidae; genus Drepana; species Drepana arcuata. The sequence continues at coordinate 55,742 of JACCPG010011223.1, forward strand.
TCTTCACTTTATTACTATAGAGTATAATATATTTTATTTATTATGAACATATTATATAAATAAACCTATATTAGAGTGTATAAATAAAACTCGCCATCTGTCACGTTGGCACCTGATATACCTCTGGCGGAAAGTGGGTGTGTGGGTATTACCTCCACACCTCTGCCTACCCCTTTCTTTGTGGGTAGGCGTGGGGATAAATAAAACTGCAAAATATTAAAATGTTAATTGCGAGAATTTAATTAATAAACACGCTGATTAAAATACATCTTTTCATATAAAAAGAAGATTATAATAATTAACTAAATGAATTTACATTTCTGTGTCTGTGGCCGTAAATGTAAAGCTTAATTTCCTTTCGTAATCGACTAATAAGAGTAGGTAATGTTTAAAGCAGCTGGAATTCCAGCAAGAAATCCACCGGGCGGCGCTCAGCGGGACGCCTCGACAATGGCAACCAAATTAAAAGGAACCGTAAACGTTTCGACTTGAGCCTTGCTAAAATTTATTACTCCGAGTTTTTTTTTCTTGTTTCACTTGCTAATGAGATTCGAATGCTGCAGCTGTATTATTTTATTTCAGATGTCGGCCGAAGATGAAAAAATCTTGCCGAGAATTTCTATTTACGATATTGCTGGAAATAGAAAGTTTACCGCAAATTGAAATATTTTGTTATTGTTATTTGTTTGGTCGTTACTGACTGAATTAATAAAGGGGTATTTGTTCTCTTAGCGCGCTTATTGAAATTCGCGCGTGTAGACGCGAGCAGATTACGGAGCGCTTTATTCCTACTGATAGGTACGATCAGACACTGAGATCCTGATTTGATATTCTATCTCAATGTAATAAAGTTGATATTGAATCGAATGTACCTCGACGCGGGTGGTCCTTCGACTATGTTGGCCAAAGCAAGAATGCAAATTCACTAGTGTTTCTAGTCACTTTGCTCTTGAACTGTAGATTCTAGACGGAGGCTATATAAGTCTAGGTGGACTATATCATTTTATTAATTAAAGCACCCGCTGTTAATTGCAATCAATATTTACGAGTTATATATAGTCGATGAGCGTAGCAGTATTTTTAGATTACTAATATTAGTGATGACAAGTTTGTTCATTTGATGACGGTTCCTAGACACTTGTGCAGATCGAATATTATTAATGAATCCTGGGAATGATGCAATATAGATAAGTTTAGCAAACTAGATCGTTGAAACAATGCGGCTCTCTATTGACAGGCTGACGTAGCTAAGTACGGACAAAGGGATAATAGTAAAAAGCAAAGTACCGAAGCGTGGCGATCTAGTGCCTGCTTCCGGTAACGTGGGAACGCCTTTTTATTACAATCGATAATATTGTGCTGTCAATACTTAACCCTATGTTGTAACAAATTGTCAATAAAGTTCTTAATAGCCTATAGAAACTTCAAAGAAATTTAAGTCATAAAAAAATTAAGGATGGTAACTCTAAGAGTACCTACTAGGAACCGGCGAGCATGTAGGTATAATTAATGTGGATGGTGCGAAAGAGTGAGTGAGATCTCGCCAAGATCGTGATTATGTTTATATATGTAAGATATAAACACTTGTCGTGAATAAGAACTTAATCACATTTACTGAAATGAACTCCTGTCTATTAACTATCGTTGAATATCCAATTTGACGTTACATTCATAGTGATGCGGATTACTGAATGCAAAGGATTTCCGCCTAGATTACATTTATCCCACTTGCCTTTAGAAATTTGAAGAGCGGTGCAAATCCGCTCTCGCACCGACGGCGGGCCTAAACAATAGTTCGTCAAATGTATCGGACTATCGGTTCGGCCGACACACCATTTCACGGCCGATCGAGTGTTCTACTTAGCACTCCCATTTTCTCAGAGAGGCTCAAACCGCCGGTCCCCAATTACTCGCCTTTTACACCATTACAACGCGCCACGTCTGATCTGGTTTTTATGATCGGCGTTACACTAAAAAAACAAGGGCCGATGTATACCGAAATAATAGTGCTTTGATAAAAAATTATGCATTAAGGTTTACTCTATGATACCATAAAGGGGACGATTACTGCACAAAAAAAACTCAAAACGTTTGAGCTAATATCGATATAAAACATATTGTAGATAGTTATACCTCAATAGTTTTGCAACTTTTCTTTAGTTGTAGTTGTATTAAAACTTCTTATGCTAATAATAATGGACTCGCCATCTGTCACATTGGCACCTAATATATATCTCTGGCGGAAAGTGAGTGAGTAAGTAGATACCTATACCAATTTTGCATTGCATTATTTTCATCTATTTCTTAATATTTTCATACTTGTGATTCGACTTGAAACCATTGATTACAATATTAAAAAGAACTAAATAAAAATGGTAAGATTATATAAGTACGGTCTATTTTCTTTTTAGAACTCATCTTTCTCCTCATATAACCTCAACTTACAATTAGCTGAAATGAATAGTATTGGGTGTTGAGTCCAACATCGATTGCAGACATCCGATAACTGTATCAGACAAAACTAACAGGAAAGCTCTTGCCAAATACCACCCCTGCTTCGGTCGCTTCGGAAGCTCCTCACAACTAGAGAAGCTTGATTTATCGGTAAAACTTGCCCCATTACTCATCTCAACATTCGTTACTCCAATAAAAAGAACGTCTTCCGATAATTTATTGGGCGAGTATGTATTTTTTATTATTGAATCTATTTTTGAGTGCACTCCGGCCCCGAGTTTATTACTTCATAAATAATACATTTGATTTAATATCGCCTCAAAGAGCCATTAAAACTTTCTAAGGGTTAAAGTTGCTTATGCATTTCATATGTCTAGCATTGTACATACATACGTATACCCAAAGTCAATTACGGTTCGATGTTGTAAAATCCAGGTGAGAGGTTATCTTAATTGGGATATTGGACGTCTTATCTGTAGGTACATTTTGACATTTTGGACTTGGCCACTTCTGGGGCAGGTGGACTTTATCCATGACAAATGATACAATATTGTAAAAATGAGGCAATTAATGCAGCTAATTGAATTAAACTACTAAATAGCAAAGATTTCATGCACATAGTACTTCTATTCGGTTTAGAACCGAGTTAATAAATTAAATATAAAGACAAAAAAGCTACAATTATATACAGTAACAACTCAAAGGTGATTAATAATGAAAGCTACAGTTATGGTTTAATAAGGTGTAATACCTGAACAGCTGGAGTTGCAGATGCCGGTGTAGCGTTACCAGTAAAAGTATAAACTTTACTCAATTACCTTCACAACTTTATGTCAAACTTATCAAACTCAAATAATAAATCGCATCACATAGATCATTGTTTATTTGAACGGATTACAAATAATGTCACTTTACTATTCACAAATATAACTTTTCCGAACTAAACACTTCACTACAAGTTGATCAAAAGCACTCGAAATCATTAAGTTTAATTTAGACACTAAGTATGTCTAGGAGAGTATGTGTCAACCACAGCACAGTGTTTGGTTGTTGGACGCACAACGTGAAATCACGGATCGGCGAGACGGCGGCGCGGCGGCGGCGAGCTAGATCACGTGGCGGCGTTCGTGCGCGTCGGGCGCGCGAGGCTCTCTGCCTGCACCGAAGCCCCGTGGCGGGCGAGGGGGCCGCCGATAGACGAAAATGGCTTCACAAGTTAATTTTTTTCTCTTTCCTCCTTTAATATTCCGCATATGCCGTGCGCGGCCGACGGTGCACGCGCATGCGTCCAGGCCCCAGCCACGTAGGGGTTGTAATGTAACGCGATGCACCCGCACTTTACATAACTTATTGGGCCGTTTATTGAAGCCACTGTTTAATACCCTTTCCATGTCAGCTTTGTACGAAGCTTCCTCGACGTGCCACTCTGCCGTGGCTGAATATTAATCCTTATTCTGAATACTTTAATTTAACTAAAGCTGCTCCATTAATCTTCATGAAGCTTTAGAAGTTACGTGTTACCTGCACGTAACTTTCTGTGCGTGTGATAAGTTGGTAACTATTGTCATTAATTACATTTAAATTTTGTTCGCTTATACCGCCAAATCCCATTCGTAATTCGAAAGTTTTTTTTTCCATTTAAACGTTCGACTAACATAGAGTCTGTAGTAAAAAGCTCTCATATATATTATTCAGCTTTGAGATTTCATAAACCAGCAAAAAATCTGACGTCTAGACCACTCAAGTGCGGTTGCAGGTGGCTGAAATGACAAAAATATTTTTAAAAAGCTCCATCCATAATCCATTTGAAGGCTTGCGCGGCAGCAGTACACAATACAAACTTTTTCCAACTCTCTTTATTTATAAGTCTCTATAATTATTTCCATGATCATGATCTAGCTAGTTTTTTTAAGATACCCTAATAAAAAATATTTGAAAACTGGCAACATAGAATATTTATTAGTTGGCACTTGGACTGCCATTAGCGTAGGTTTTAATGTATTTTGGAACAGGATTGAGGATTTCGTTTAGATGTTTTATTGATTCCAGCATGGCTTTGTATTAATAGCAATTTCAAATATGTGTATGAAATTAATTTCCATAAATATTGAATACTAGTTCCATTACATGGGAATTATTTTGCGTAAAGGTTCGAGGAAAGTCTCATAATATTGGAAAGTACTATATACGGAATCAATTATTGGTATTCAATAAATAAATGAATATTATTTTACTGAGCCAGGGCTATATTGCAGAATAGTTTAGAAATAACGGAGTTTGGAATCGTGTTTGCATATGTAATGTTTAATTGTGATTCAACCTGAACATGATAAACAATTTGAGAACTTGTTTTGATTTAGATTTTTTTGATTTGAATTTGATTTTATACGTAATTTTTTTTCTGGAAGAAAACATTTCCTATGTTAATCCATCTCTGTGCCAAATTTCATCCAATTATGTTCAGCCACTCTGGCGTAATTCAGCAATAAACATACTCACGAACTTTCACATCCTACTCACGCCTTCCTCCAAGGTCTCCAAAGGCAGAGGTGTATAGGTGCCAATGTGACAGATGTCGAGTCCGTCGCTGTTACTCAAGCACGACAGACTATACATACGCCTTTGAATGTCATCTCAAGCGTATGCAGATTTCCTCTCGATGCAATCTTTGTGTTGCAAGCGACTGCTCGAACCACTCGGCCACCACGGCTTTTTTTTACAAAAAATGGAAAACTTTGTGAGGATGTTTCCCCTTTCACACAAAAACTACTGAACGAAATTGGATGAAACTCGGCACAGAGATAGATTATTAGCTGGATTACTCGTGTGATATGTTTAAATGTTGAAAATATCAAATTTTACGCGATCGAAGCCGCAGGTACAGCTGGTTTATAATATTGGTAGGATTCGGACTGATGTATACGCGATGTTCAGGATGGTTGGGTTGACAAGAGCCCTGCGCTCCTCGGTCCAAATTAGCATACAGTCCCCATGTGAGCCGTCAATCGGCTTGTGTACTGCGCCATTGCTCACGAGCACTTACTATTCTTTTCACTCGTCACTACTCCAATTTAGTTCCTCTTTGTTTCCAGGAACGGCGAAAAATAAACAAAAATGCTCCATTATCTGCCCTATACTTGAAATTGGCTACCGTCTGTGATGGCTTTTTAGGACTGTGAAAAAGAATCAAAAGATCAAGGAGGTACATATTAAAACGCAATCGTATTTTAATTACATTCAGGCTACTTTGACGTTTTCCTTGTTTCTTAATTCTAAGCTTTTATTAACGTTATATTTTGTAATAAATAATTTACGAGGAAAATGTAAACGCGCGTCTAAAAGAAAGCTTGTGAAGAGAGTAGAATTTTTTACTTGTTTTTTACATTAGCTTGTAGTCAGCAAAACAATTTTCAAATTAAGAACTAAGAATAATGACTAAAGTATAAAATTACCTTACTCCGACGTAACCTTAAATATACAATGAATGGACGTAAATTGGCTTATTTATGAAGCTGAATGAGGGTTAAAACACGGAAGGCACGGAATTAGTGTATTGTGAAGGTGTTAAAACACAGTTTTGATATGCATTCAGTGTGGACCCGCTTACTGATTGTAGGATTGCGTGTGTCGACTTGATAACTAAAACGTATATAATACTTGATATTGTGGATATTCCATGTTACCAGGAATCTATTTAGGCTCTCCCTTGACTATATTCCGAGGTCACACGGCTAGAATTGTACCAAAAATAACAATCTGGAATCTATACCAACAATAACCCACTCAATAATAACATTTTTATCTATGAAGACCCTAAATTTAAATTTAATACTTTACTTTATGTATCAACGCTGTATAATTCTTGTATACATACGTTTTTCTGTAATTGTAGTCTTTCTTAGCCACTGGACCAATTTTTTTTTGTATCACTTGTTTTCGTCTTGGAAGCTGTATATTTACGATTGTTTGTCACCCAAGCCAAGGCGGGTAGTACCTATAGGTAAGCGTCTGTAAAATGTATCATGAAATAACGAAGCTGGATTTACAAATATATTTCATAATTGAAAGACTTCACTTGCTTGCGTCTTCATCGAATTGAATGAGAGCCGACTTCGGTATTTCATTTTACTTTATGGATCCTGAAATATGTGAAAATGATTTTAGTGGTTGAATAAATATAATAAATATGACAGAAAATAAGTGAGAGTATCCAGTATAAGCTGACAGTATTTTCGAGTGATTCCAGCTCGGCCCGAGTCGTTGGTTGCACGTAAACAGAAAATGCCATTAACAGCTGAATAAGGCTTTCACTGAAGAATTGCCTTTTTCCATTTCCATTCCTCCAATATCCATAAATAATATAGAACCCATCTTTAGAATTTTAAGTGGGAATTAAAATTTACAAATTCAGTTCACTCACTATTCAATATACATACATTATACTTATAAATGTTTCTACCTATTTCCATCATTATCTTTAAAACTATCTAACCAATATGCCTGGTATCATTTTAAAGGCAAAAATATGAATGGCCCATATCACTGAAACAATAGATAAAATGTATTCCTTTCTTTAACGTAGCGCACGCCGGGATCCGCTAATACTTATACTACAAAACAATTTCCTCCGGCAATATGGTCTGGCCTAACACCTGAACACGATAAATCCCACAATCTACTAATTTTCATAAGGTTTTTACATACTTTTCTTCTTCTAGGTAGAGTATTTCTGCGGTGATTTATGTTTGCAAAAGTCCATGTAGAGTTGACTGTGCGAGCAGGAACCCGTTTGTCTTTGATGCTGAAAGCACTGAAACTGGATCCAATGTAAGTTAGGCAACGCGTTTTCATACTTCAGCTATTGCTTATGGCAATGGGTTACAATAACCACTCTATGTGCATGATTAGCTTTAATTTTTTTTATCAATAATTTTAATAATTATGAGTTTTAATTTTAATTTATTTTTTATTTATCAAAATTATATTTGATTTATTTTTTTAATATTTCCTTTATCTATAAGAATATTATCTTCTATAATAGCTGAAACCAATCGAACTCCTTTTGATTTTGCTGAAGAGATTAAAATCATTAATATTTCTTTATTATTTATATAGTTTATTTAAAACATTACATTTTCATTGTAATTTTTTTTATATATAAGTATAATTGCTTGTATAATAATTATTATCACAGCTATTCGTCGCTTTTATGTACAGTTAACACTTGTCATTATTTACAATTAGTTGATGGCTTTGTGTTATTATTAGAAACTTTGATCACAAATACCACTATATTTAAGCGCTCTACACAAAATCGATGTATCGAGTCTATCTGCCTTGTTGATATTCATGGCGGTAGACTTCCGCGGCCGCCACTCGCCTCAAAGACGTCACTTAAATTGCTTTACAACCTTCTTCGTAAATATAATCTGGTAAATTAATGGATCGTTTAACTATGCCTGTGCAGGGTGGCTCATAAATAAAAGTGATGAAATTCTTTCTTTATTTACTTGTAATTACACAAACAGATTATTTCTGACAGTTCAGATATTGCGTAATGTATGGGATGTCGAGGAGTATATCCTCCTGAAGTCCCAACTCTGTCTGAGGGTCGAGCGGTTGGAATCTCGCCATAACGTAAACTTTAACTCTTTTATGGTAAGAGTTCCGACCGACCAGCTGTCGACCTTCACTCTGGAGGAATTTTGGCCGAAAGGTGTAGTCTTACGGCGATTCAGAGGCCGGATACGCAACACCCCGAGCCACACGTCGACAACCTTACGTGTGAATTAATCTTATTGTAATTGTTATTTATATTTCATTGTATATGGTACTAGCTGTGCCCGCGACTTCGTCGGCGTAGACAGCTTTTTTACCTTTCGTAAAAAATATCTTTTTTTTTAACAAAAAATATCCTATGTTACTTCTAATACCTCCGAGAATATCTGTACAAAGTTTTATGACGATCGGTTAAGTAGTTTTTACGTGAAAGCGTAACAAACAAACTTACATTCACATTTATAATATTAGTAAGGATTATTGTATGTCTATGGGCCTCGTTGCCTGAAATAAATAAATAAATAAAAAAATATATACATCCTCACGCCTTCCCACAAGGGTTCCCGAAGGGGTAGGCAGAGATGTATAGGTACTTCCCGTACAACCACTTTCCGCCAGAGATATATTTTAGGTGCTAACGTGACAGATGGCGAGTCCTACGCCGTTGCTCAAGCACGACGCCTATGCATTTCTTCTCAGGCGTATACAGATTTCCACATAGATCAGTCACACCACGAAAAGCTCGTGGTGTGACTGATCTATGTATTTAAGTTCAGAAAAACTAATTGGTACAGTCGGGATTCGAACTTGTAATCTTTGTGTTGTAAGCAACTACTCGAACCACACGGCCACCCCAGCACTCTGTCATATATGTACATAATAATAAGTAGTAATTACGCGTTTCACATAAAATATGAGACAGAAAACTAGCTAAAAAGGTAAATTGTAAGTAAGATATTGGTTTTAATTCACCAATCGTGCAATAACACAGAGTGGCAATATGATAATTCGGTATCGTGAGCTTAAATAGGCTGCGGTAACCGTTTCCCATCAGGTGGGCCGGGCCGTATGCTTGTTTGCCACTCTTGTTGTATAAAAAAAAAAAAAAAAAAAAAGCCATTCTGCACCTTACTTTACAACGGCTTAATATACAAGCTGTACCAGTTGGGCGTGCCGGACCGTCTAGTACGCATAGTACGGGACTTTTTGTCTAACCGATCCTTCCGCTACAGAGTCGAGGGCACACTCTCTTCCCCCCATCCCATACGAGCAGGAGTCCCGCAAGGCTCTGTGCTCTCGCCGCTCCTATTCACGCTTTATACCAGCGACATTCCCCTCCATAGACGAGTTAAAAGCGCTCTATTCGCCGATGATACGGCTATCTACTACAAAGGTAGAACTCCCGAGGGAATTCACGACAACCTCCAATCCGCGGTCACAGCCCTGGGGCGGTGGTTCCGGAAATGGAGAATTGAAGTGAACCCAACCAAAAGCGCAGCCATTCTATTCTGGAAAGGCCTCGAACGCCCACGGGTAGCCCCCATCACCCTCTTCGGCAAACCCATTCCATGGGAAGAAAAAGCCAAATACCTGGGTGTGATCCTCGATCAGCGCCTTTCTTTCCGTCACCACGTAAAGGCGGTACGCGCGCGAGCCGCCTTCGCGCTCGGTAGACTTCACAGCATGTTGAATGCACGAAGTAAACTCTCATTGAAATCCAAGGTGAGGATTTACACGACGTGCATTCGACCAATCATGACATATGCGAGTGTAGTGTTCGCACACACTAGCAAGTCAACACTCAACCCCCTGCAAGTGCTCCAAAGCCGGTTTCTCCGGAGAGCCACAGGTGCCCCGTGGTACATGCGTAATAGTCAACTCCACGTTGACCTCAAAGTCCCAACTATAAAACAGTTTTTGAAAAAACTGTCCAAACGTCATTTCGATTCTGCTGAAAACCACCCCAACCCCTTCGTCGTATCGGCCGCCCGATACACTCCTTCCCTTATCTCGAAGATAAGGCGTCCAAAACATGCCGTCATCGAACCGGATGACGACATAACGGTCCTCCAGGACGCCCGACAAAAACATACCAACACTACACAAAACCGACCACTGTTCCGTCCTCGCCGGCGGGGCTCGACGCGAATAAGCCGTAATGTTCCCCCCCGACCCCCGCCGCAAACGCCGGCCCGCGCCGAGCCAGACGCGCAAATCCCGCCCCCAAATAATATTTAAATAAAATTATCAGTCCAGCTCAGCTCCCTTGCTCGCGATTCAGCAACGCCCTAAGCCGAGGTTCGTACCCCACAGGGGGTGCCCTTAGCTGTGTTGCTTAGAAATAAAGTGCCTGGCTGGAGGCCTAGGTCTCGCCATTGACCGGTTAAGTAGCAAAAGTTCCCGGAACTCACGCTACGAGAGACAATACAAAAAAAAAAAAAAAAAAAAAAATGCACCTTACTTTAGTTGCTCGTTGGCACCACACGGGGATCATGTGGAGATTGCTAGATTTTTATAGTCGTCAACGAAGCCAATCGAACAGTACATACCTAATATATATCTAGAATTATTATTCCCTCACAGTAGCAATAGTCAAGAATCATAAACAAGACGTAACAGGGCCACTAAATGAAATTGCAAATAAACGAAACTGTCAAGTTATCCTAACTTTAGTGCTTCTTCAGAGTTTTAATAAACAAACAAAGAAAATAAGGAAAGTTTCCGACGCGTAGTACCTACCTATTGTTTCAATCGACCTCGATATTTGAAATTAGAATAGGCTCGCCGCGACACTGCGAGACACAACAAAATTATAAATTCCCACAATGGGACTTTTCGTCCCGTGTATTTAAATATGAATTTAATTTTTCGTTGAATAGTGTTTTATTAGAACGAAAATCGTTTCTCAAAGAGATAGAACGATTGCTTATCGCCCTGTTTCTACATTAGGCACATTTTTTCAAAGCTAACTGTTTGGATTTCGTTGCATTGAGCTTCATGAACGGCGGTGATTGCCGGTTCGCGTGAGTTGCTTAGTTGATAGTTTTTGTGCTCAGTGGTAAAACTACGCCAGTTTATCTACTTCTGTGCTCCAAATGAACGATCGCCAACATAAATAATACGCCGACGATGTGATGCTTACAATATTAATAATGGTGTTCGTGACTGGCCCCTCTATTCTATTCATCTCGAGACGTTTGTTCCTATGATGTATGGCCGCTTATTTTGAAATTAGACAAAGATATCTCACGACAAACGCATTGCTATTTTTTCTATAATATGCCAGTTAACGTAATTGGCTTTTGTTGCAAACAAACCTACTACTACATAATTATCCGCCATTTAAAAACACATCTTACTAAAATGTATGATGTTGCAATAAGATTTAAACACGTATTTCTTACCAAATGTATAAAAATTAATAGTTAAATCTTGGTCCCTGGCCCTTTAAGATATTCGATAATAATTGAAATGTCTGTTTGTAATATAACCGCTTTTTAATTAAGTAATATTGATGTATACAAGGTAAATAAGCCAAAATATAATTTTTAAAGATCCGGCTAATCTCTGAAATGGCTGGAGCGATTTTGACAGGACTTTTACTAGCAGATAGCTGATGTAATAAAGTGATGTAACTTAGGCTAGTTTTATTTTAGAAACTGAACAATAACTTTTTTGTCAAATTCCACGCGGACGAAGTGACGGGTACAGCTAGTACTTTATATAACAGAGTTACTTTTGCATTTTTAATATAATAATTAATATATCTGTAGTGAACGAAGATAGCAGCAGATATGGATGGGTCCAGAGTAGTTGGAAATAAATTAAAGCGCCGATTCATAAGTACCTACATAATCTGAAAGCAAGCCGATCAGATAAGTCTACACATCGTTGGAACTGAGAGGCATTGTCACAGTTGGCTCCGAGGTCGCCGCTCTTGCCAAATATGTCGCAACAGATAGCGTACCATCGCGTACTGTCGCGCTCACTGAACAGATTTACTACTGAATTTCTGTCACACTCGCTTCCCCACAGAGGCGCCGACCCTTGCCACACATGTACATACATATGTGACCGAACTGCAAGATGTATGTACTCCAGAAACTTATGACGCAGACATACAGTCCACGAGTATACACTTCTTGCACGTGACAGTACCTATACACACAGGTTTATACAACATACTTTGAAGGTTCGTTGATTTATTTCGAAAATTTTTAAAAAGTTAACAACAAATATTCGGTTGCTGAAGAACTTGTGCTTTTGTGCTGCTGTATATTATTATTGAATTTATTGCGTTGGATTCGAATATACTTTTAAGATTTCAAACATAGAATCGACCGAAGCAGTGAAGTATGTACCTACATACATACAACACTATCGGTATTTCATTCTTCAAAAGATATTATTTACCGTGAAAAGCAAGTCTTTTAAAAGTTTGCAAAATAGTTTGTACACAAATATGAGCGTATTATTTACTTCGTCACCTTTTCACGAAAAACTCAACGGAAACGATTTTATATTTGTCGCAATTTGTCCGTTGGGCTCGACTTGCGCCACCGTTTCAGGAGTTGAAGGGTATCATAACATTTTGCGGGATTCCTGGCCGGGCGCGCGCACGGTTGACTGAGCACAAAAAGCTGGCACAGTCCAACTATTTCAGCATTACCAGCACCAACTACGTCTTTAATTTCTCGCGCAAAATTCACGCGCCACCTCGTTATTTTGCTTCGACTCCGCTCCTCCACTCTAAATAAATGTTATTAAAACGTAAAAGTAATATTTTTAAAACGCCAAGTGTAAGCGTTTCGTTAGACGTAGCAGCTTGGGCATGTGCAATTAAGATTTATACTAGGGCCGTGAAATGTGAAAGCTGTAATATGAAACTATTCCTTAACAAAAAAAACACTTTGCACATTATTACGCATTGACGTACGAATGACTTCCCTCATAAATGATTTGCATATAAGAATGTCTGCACGATGAAATACATAACCATGTTTAATACAATATGTAGTCTATTTAATAAAACTCTAATCGATAATGGATATCGAGAACATAAAGTATGAAAATACTTAGATAGATAAACTGGTTATTCAAAACAGCTTTAACATTTAAATTAGATTGTATATCCTCAGATTTAAAAGCGTTATTGTTAGGCTAAATTTGTTAGTATTTTAAACAGCTTGAGCGGCAAAAAATTATAGATTTCGTACATTTTGTACATATTTGGATGCAGGCTGAATAATAAAATAGGTTTAATTGTGCCAAATTTTACAACAGTGCTTCAAACTCCTAAAAATAATCTAATTTGGTTAGAAACTGCGAGAGCGGAATAGTAATTACCTAGTTTTCTCTGCTGCAGAATTCGACAGATGTAATGGTTCATAATGAAATTTATGGAAACTTTTCTCTTGCGGCTATTTTCAGTGCAATTCAAAAGTTTACTGATAATTTCATGTCAGCTACGTTTATTATGTTGATTAATACTGTATTCATCAAAAGTAGTAATAGTATTTTGTTATTTTCTTTTAAGTATAACACACGTTTCAGGTGCTTGTGCCAAAAATACCAACGAAAGAACTCCAAACCTCTCAATAAGAATTTTGTAAGTAGTCTAAGTAGTCTAAAAATACATGTATGTACGTTTACCTACAAGAAAATAATATTAAATATCAAATAAATAGGGCCTCTTCCTCAGGACCTATAACGATACTGGGTTTCACTAATTTTATAGGAACCAGCTTAGTATTCATTGTTGTTTTACCTTCATTTGTCTGAATAGAATAACGATAAATTCTTCATATATTTTAAACTACTATAATGCATCGATCCAATAGCAAAAGTGCTCACTATTTGAAATTTATATCGATGAAGATCCCAACTCGATAAAACTCCAAAACTTTTCGAATAAAAGATCTTTGCTTCGACACAAATGATAAAAATTTTCAATGCTGTAAACTTCCCAAGGCGAATTGACACTAAAACTAGATGAAATACGCTAATGCTACCTTATGCTAGTTTTAACCTCATGAACTTATTAAATTTAGCTTTGATAGAATATATTATGATGTGGTTGTCGAGTAGTTTCAATAGTCACCTTCAAGTCAAAATTGTAACTTCGAGCTGCTGAATTTTTCTGCGCTTTACTTAGCGTACGTGCTTTTTTAGTACCTTGAGATCTAACTCACAGCGAACATTACCCAAATAATGGTCTAACCATAATAGAATCATAATTCAAGAATTGTAAAAGACAGATTGTAGACGCCATATTACATATTAGCTACATATGTCGCTTAATTATTGAATAAGAAAAGCAATAATTCGTCATTATTACAACTCATATTCCGATGTTATCTACTGTTAATTTTGTTGAGTTCACAATAATCGCTTTTAGGTACTGGTAAGCTTATGACAATCATAATTATATGATTAAATATCATGTTTACCAAATGTTCATGTGATAATCCCATTCAAATGGTTGGAAATTAATCACTACTGCTTGACGATCCGACCACAATTATTTGGGCTTATTTATAAAATTGTTGAAAGACCTAATGAGTTGGGATTGGGTGTTGATGTATGGACAAAACAGATATATAATGCAAATGTATTGGAGAGAAATAAAAGAGAGGGAATAAATACCACGTTCAAGACCTATATAAAATGAATAATTGACATTAGAGATTAGAACATTTACTTTAAACAAAGCCGTATGAATTCATCATTGCTCCATCAGCATGTCATACATGACATACCCAATCATCATGCTCCATTGTCTATACTTATGTCTTAATGTGTTATTTTTGTACGTATGTTACTACTGAGTACAGAGCAGCGATGTAATTCAAAATCTTAAATCCTGGTACTGACCAAATGTCTCCCGATCGTTTGAGGGCTTGATGTTTAAATAATTAGAGAAGATAGAAAGGCATTCAAGGAACATGTCCTAGTCCGACCATATGGAACAAAAAGAAAGGCACTACTTCCGGTCTCCGACAAAAGGAAATTCAATAAGAACGAATTTCCCGTGATTTACGACCACTATTTCCTCGTTAAGACTTCGCAGACTCTCGAGGTGTGTCCGAGTACGAGATTTCATTGTAAAGACAATTCAGTTCCTTCTAAAACGGAAAAATGCGTTTGTTGTGTTGCTAGCTTAGTGTTTCATTGTGTTAGAGTCCAAATGTAACTATGTTATTAGAAGTAACTACGGTATTTATGTATTTAACTTAATTTTCACTTCGACCCGTGGTGGCTGATTGATTCTAGAAAGCACCTGTAACGCTACTGTAGGAAGTCCAACTCGACCCAAAATGAGCTTTAGCATGAAGGAAACCATCGATACCTGCAAACATCGGAAACCTGCAAACATTAGAAAAGAACAAAGACGTATTCACGTTTAGTCGTGCTTTAGATGTTTCTAAAGCACGACTTTGGGCGCTGGATTCAAAATCTATCTTATTGGCGCCTCTGCCTACCACTTCGGAAACATAATTTACTACAGCCTTGGAAATAAACTATTTAAAAATACATATACTTTTTTACTTTATGAGACCTAAAAGTTCGTCCTTGAGCCAACAAAGGCAGGCCACGAAGCAAAATCTAGTTTATTAGATTGTATGACAAGATATTGATGTTCCTTTCTTCTTTGATGCGTAGTAAACCAATTTACCAAACTCTTATCACTGATTTGAAGCTCTTAGGGTCCTTGGTATAACATAATACTATAGTAGGTTTTAGTATCAAACCCTATAAAAAATTAAGCTGTGGTAGTTGAATGGTACAAGTAACCACCTACAGTAAGATTGCACGTTCGAATCCCAGTCGTACAAATGAGATTTTCAGAATTTAGGTACAGTGATGAGTTACAGCAACGAGTTTTACGGTGAAAAAAAAAACAGCGAGAAAACTTAAAAGTCGTAGATTTGAATAATCGTGCTTGAGATACGGTGATGGACTCGCCATCTGTCACGTTGGCACAAAAAGTGGGTGTATTGATGTAACTCACTTTCTCTCTACGTACCCTTTCGGGTACCCTTGTGGGAAGGCCTGAAGATATATATATGAAGAGATAAGTAAAGAAAGGGCGCACGTTTGTGTACTCACGGTCATAGAATCATAGAAGCAATCTCTAAAATTCTAATACGCTTTGAAAATAAGGCGCACGTAAACAAAAATAAGGTCAACAAAAACTAAAAGTGGTTCAGAACCATCCGATAAGTGCTGAGATTTCGCCCGAGGCCTCGGCCTGTGAACTTGTCAATAAAGCGTACCCGCGTTATATTTCACCGATAACCATTGACCCGGAAAGACAGCCTTTAATGGTCATAATATTAACGGTGCATGTTGTCGTTATATGTAACGGTTGATTGAAATCAAAGTGCTTTTAATATCTGTAGCGTTGCGTACTATCACATCAGACGTTGTCAAACAAAGTATGAGTTCGTATTGGCTCCAGTTAACACTACTTGATTTGATGTTATAACTATTAGGTACTCTCTACCCGGTTGGGAACGGCATAATGATATTTAAGTATTTTTTCACCCAAACTTATTCTTTCATCAAAAGTTATATTTATTGGTTCAGCTATTGCCAAGTGTATTGTGGCGCCTATAAAACCGAGATTACGGGTTCAGTCATATATTCGTCATCTATGCGCTTTTTGAACTTGCTTCTAATATTACTTTTGGTGAATGCTTCACCAAAAGTAATATAGATTTATTTTTGGAATACAAAATGATCCTATTTATGTATTAAGTGCCTGTGCCTATATCTGTGCCTGATTACTTCCAATTTATTTTGTCTTTCAGGCGTTATTAAGTGACAACCAAAATCCTCACAAACTTTCATCATAATTAAGAAGGATGGTGGTTCACCACGAGGTTTCTGGTGAAGGAAAACATCGCAAAACAAAATAAATAATATATGAAGCTTTTGAGAGATGACCAATGCATCTGTCACAGTTGTACTTAAATATTACAAGGGGTTGATTTTGTTCGCGACCCTCGATACGTTAAATACGAAAAGCTTCATGATATTTTTTATAAAATACTTATCTTATTTAACAACCTGTATATGTCAAGAAATGAATATGAGTAAGTGAAAAGGCTATTTCCTCATCTAGTAGCCGCGCAGCAGGGACACTCTGACCCACTAACAACGTGTTATACTTTCCAGGAGGTCGGCATTTTACTGTTGATTTTGGCATGTTTTATGCATGTATACGTTATTCAGTCCATGAAATCCAAATAAAGGTATCAAATAGTTCGCTCTACATTTTATAATACTTAATCTTTGCAAGAATACAATAGCTACTGTTATTATTAACCTGGAACGTCCCATTACTGGGTCTCCTTCCCTAATCTAGCAGGTGTGTTTATTAATTGCTAGTGTTGGCCAGTCCACGTACGGGGTGGCCAAGTTTTGTGCTCCCTTCTCCGTGTTATACATCGCTGACATCTAGCTATGTTATGGCAGGAGTGCGGCAGACTTAGCTGGCCCATTCCTATTTCAGTCCGAGCTACGTCAGTCAGTAGCTTTTGGAATGCAGTGTACCTATTATTGCGAATTCGATCTGTTAATTTAGGTAACACCTAGCATGATCAGGTCAATGGTTAGGTACATGTTTAAAACGAAAAGTTAAAAAATAAATTACGTTTGGCCTACGTAACCGAGCTATTGCCATCGTTATCGTAATTGTAAAAAGGACTGATTTGAAATTGTCATCTATGTATCTCTTTTGCAACAATGAATAGTGGCTGGCATACTTGGCCAGTTTTTAAATATTCATCCCCAAACAATGTAAATTTATGTTGGTTCCATGTGACAACAATTTGGTATCAAGACTTCCCTAAAGACAAATTACAGCGCTTTCAAAACATTGTAAAAATGTACGCTCGCTGAAACTTCACTGAGACCAAATAATGGCGGATAAGAACGTATGTGACGTAATTTATGTGTAAAATTCTGTCGTAAAAACTCTCGTTACATGGAGTTTTCGAGAGGAGCTCTCCCTGTGTCGTCACGAGTATCATTAGAGTGGGATTTTAAAACGATCGCCCTTATTTTCTGTTTTATTTTTTCCAACACGCAGCTACTTGCGACCTAAATACGCTCTTGGGAAATCCTTTGATGGTTTGAAATCTTTACGTGAGGACCTTTGAGCTGTGACCACGATCAAATTGGTGCTCGTGACTCTTGGAAATGAATGGCCCATGTCATGATGCCTTTACTTTTATATACAATACATATTCATTGGTATTGTTCAGCTTAAGAACAAGCTGTAACCGCAACCGCAAGAATAGTTGGTTATATTTTTTAGGTTTTCTTTTATTTTCATGAGAATTTCCTATCCACCAATCAATATATTGGTGGATAGGAAAGGATAGAATATGGATAGAATAAGGTGAAATGAATACTACTTAAATTAGAAGGTGATGCTAATCTACGGTTTGTTACTTATTTATTAAAAGTAACATGGGTTATACCTGTTATGGGTTTCCTATCCACCAATATATTGATTGGTGGATAGGAAATTCTCATGAAAATAAAAGAAAACCTAAAAAATATTACCAAATATTCTTACCACTTACCAAATTATCCAAATCAGATATATTTTTTTTATTAATTAGTTCACACATTGATAATGACGTGATGCAGTTTTTGATACATGTCGTAAAAGAACCAATATCGTTACTTCAAAGATTGTTTTAAATTGATATACCCATGTTACTTTTAATAAATAAGTAACAAACCGTAGATTAGCATCACCTTCTAATTTAAGTATTATTCATTTCACAATTCTATGTTGTAGGTACTTAAATATCAAAAGCTATGACTTAAAAATATTATATATATATTAAATAATGCTTTCCCGCAAGGGTCCCCGAAGGGGTAGGCAGAGGTGTATAGGTAGTACCCACACACCCACTTTCTGCCAGAGATATATTTTTGGTGCTTATGTGATAAATGGTGAGTCCGTTACTCAAGGACGACTATACATACCTTCAGTAAGTATATTCAGTAAGTTCAGAAAAACTCATTGGACATTAGAATACGATGAAAACAACATGATTCGCAAGGCAAGCCTCTTGGCACTGCCTCCGTTCACGACGGCTACACTAAAGTTATCTAAGTTGTAGTTACATTTACATTGAGAATGTTGGTTACAGTTCAAACTTACGCTCCAGGATATTGCGCCTACAATTCGCTCTACATGGCAATAACTTCAGTTCGTGTTAGTGAAACCAACTACTAAAATTCTAATGTTTATTATTTAAACGTAGAAATTGTGTAATTTCGGTAATCACATTTTAATGTCGTCAGATCGATCGGAAACCCACATGATATTTCGGTGCCAACTTGACACGTGGTGAATCTGTTGCCGTTTTTTAAGCATGACGTTGTTGATTTTTTTCTCAAACGTATACAGAATTTTTCTCTACTTACTTTTACCTCTAAAAGCTCTAATTACTTCACAGTTCGTTTAGAAAAGCTAGTGTAGAATGCCGGGACTCGAACCTGCTAGCTTGAGCTCACGGGTGACTACTTCAACCACTCAGCTACCATGACTCAGTAAAGACGGCTCTTCAATTGGCCACAGGGGTTTTATTAATTTAATATTTTAAGTATAGCCAAATAATTATACTACTTTAAAAACCTGCTAACATAAAATTGGATCCAATTTAAAACTATTACCGTTAACGTACAAATTACACATACTAAGTCGGGTGACTAATCATAATTAAACTAAATAAAATAGGATCAACCCATGAAATTTCAGAGCAATAATCGTAACAAAGTTGAATATAGGCCCATCGGAGTTACAGCGTAAGCCGCCCAACAATTGCTGCTTTTGAACTCATTAAGAGAGGATTAACGTAGACTCTGAGCGATGGCAGTCATTTGATAGCACGACGACAATCAGATAGAACAAGGGCGCCGATCAATTCCTTCAATTCGTACCCCATACTTTAACAACTCCCAATTAATAACGTTGACCGATTGGAAAGATCCTCATTGGAGATCCACTAGAGGCTATTTATAACGGTATTGTTAAGGGGCTGAACAAAAAATTGCTATATTTAATCTTATTAACGAACAGCTCAAGAGATTTGGTATAACAAATTTCATAAGTACGACAATTTCCTTGCTTATAGCCTTTTCGCAAGGTTATTGAAGGCTTGGCTTCATAACATGAGAATTTAATATAAATACTACAAAAATCGATCAGTACAATTCATATTTATGCGTTATATAGTTAATGTGAATATGAGTGTGGCAAACAATGCATGCGGCCCGTCTGATAGTAAGCGGTTGACGCCGCATGATGTCCGCTAGACCAAAGGTGGGTGATAGATTGCAGGTTTTTTTTCCCATCCTTCCTGTAGAATTCCGTGCTGCACTCTGCGGGGAAGACTTACACGGGGAATCTTTCCACAGTTGGAACATAAGAATTAGCGCGTCTCGAGACCTGTTTTGATCCAAGGTTCCGTGCAATGTGTGCCAGTTTATCTATTACGATTCCACGATATCGTGTGTAATCCGAGGTTGTGTTTAATAAATATCACTTCAGTAACAATGCTACCACTTTTTTATTAAATTCAACACCTGGAAAAAATACTATGAATGAAGAGCCCATGCGTTATTTTTAATAAATTGAAAAACGTGGTAATACGGTGGTAACTTACAATATATCTCCGACAAAAAGAGGCTACACTTCTGCCTTCCCCATCGGGAGCCTTTGCTAGGAGGCGTAAAGATAAATGTACCTAGTATATTATCAATATAATATTACTAATTCTAATCTAAAGAAGGAACGGCTTTCAGACACAGTATTTCTTAAGTGCAAAGCAACACAACTAAAGGCAATCCCTGTGGGCTTAGAACGTCGGCTCAGAGCACTGCTGATTCACGACCTCGGGGGCTGGGCTAGACTCAAAGACATTATTGAAATAATTTAAGGACTGGTTTCAAGCCGTATGGGAGATTGGCTTATGAGATACATGTCACAAATAGTATAATTAGTGCTCCGCGTGTGCTACCTCGCTAAGAAAAGAAAAACATTGTAACTCTCAATTGTTTACGAATGGTCTAGAACTATCTCCGCATTATTCCCTTACAAATGAAGCTGGTTCAAGGCACTTCAGTTAGGTAGTTTCAAAGAATATAACGGTCTTAAGTAGAAATATTTTTTGTATTTTTAGTAAAATATACATTGAAAATCTCAGTAGCGCCATCTAGAAATAATCTAAGTAAACTACTGTCATTTAAACAGTTACAAGCGGTCGCATGGCACAGACAGCCCACTATGTTTAGATTTTCTCGGAAACCAACTAGCAGGGATCCCAAAGAATAGAGAACACAAAAACAAACAATATCACACTCGGCGCGCACACCCGCTCGGTTCGGTAGCGATCACAAGACAAATAAATAGGGAGTGAAATTGTATTCCAAGGAAGTACCGCGGTATGCTTGCAACTTATAAAGCGGCTACAAAGTCGTATCTTGGAAGTTAGATTTTATCTGAAGCGCTAGGGAATAGCCTAGGTACGAGACTCCACGACTCCTCAGCCCCGGCGAGTGTCAATATTGAATCAGCACGGTTCGTGTTTGTGAGAAGAATAAATTGTGGCCATCCACCGGAAACTGTTCGCGTCCAACGAATAATTTTCCTTTCTATCATTTTCACATAACACGTTACACACGTACCTACACGTTATGATCTTCGCATTATAGTTAACAGATAAAGATTTAATTTTTATTTTTATCTCTACTTCTATGTTTATCTTCGCACTTTTCTGCAAGAGTCTCTGAACGGGTAGGCAGAGTTGTATTTAGGTGCCAATGTACCAGGTGGTGAGTAAACTTGTCTCTGATATAAAGTAAGTATCTATATAATAAATAATAATAATAATGATTTAGAGAATAACACAAGGCACTGCCTAGTTATTCATAGCTGGAATCATAATTACCAGAATATTAGGGGATGAGTATAGAGCTTGTATACAAACCATCTTATAGACAGAGAACGTTTAGATAACCTACTTACAGTAAGGATCTTCAGACATAAGCCAGCATCTCCACGCTCTGAATAACAATGACTATTAACGAATGAGTTATGTGTTTATTTCTTTAGGAGATACAAACAGTATAGTATTTTGTACTGTGTATACATATAAATTCCACACTTTTCAATTGACAATTCCACACAAATTGACATAGCCTCAAATCAAGCATAGTTTGTGTTATGATAACAATTTTTTTTTTTAATAATTAAACAACTATAATAAATTCACGTATATAGATAGATATACACAGATATACATTAGGCAATCCAAGACTAAGGTACAAGTACTCGTGTCCATCAAACAAATATCTGCCCTCGGCGGGAATCGAACCCGCGGCCTCAAGTTTCGCATTCAGGAGCTCTAACCACTAGACCAGACGGCCGTCAATAATTGATTTGTTTATAGGTACAGAGAGGCTTGATTACTTAAAATGGCAACTTCCAACATAATCGAGCGATATGAATCCCTACAATAATTATACACAAAGTTGAAGATAAACATAGAGTTTATGAAATTATACTTTAGCAACGAAATAACTCATTTATCAGTCAAATGCAAAAAAAATCTGATGCTAAGATATAGCTTGTTCGTGAATTGGCTATGAGAGACCGGCGCCAAAGAAACCTGGCACATTTGCCTGTTACAATTCTTCTTCCACAGGTATCTGACAGCGACGTACTATTGTGTGTGAACAAAAAGAAATATCACATCAATCAAACACAACGCAAATATTCTCACCACAGACGTTGGCTGCACTGTTTAACCCGCTGCCATAAGTGTAGAAGACAATGCCACTATTACTACAATATAAACTACATATTATTAATACAGCCGTAATACATATAATTAATATTGCCGTGGTGGCCAAGTGGTTCGAGCAGTTGCCTGCGACGCAAAGGTCGCAAGTTCGAATCCCGACTGTACCAATTAGTCCATTGAAATGTTACATTTTTTAGGCCTCACCTTGCGTTTCTTAGAGGACGCAATTTTATTTTTTTGATGTGTAGGGGGGGTAACTGTAAAGATAAAATCAAGTTTGTGGGGTCGCCACCCTTGTCCCACGGCCGCCATCTTGAAAATAGGGGTTGAAACGGTTTTTACGATATATCTCTTAAACTATTTATCTGATAAAAAAAATTTGTTAACGTTTTTTGTTGCTAATTAAATTCTCTATAACTTTGGTCCAGTAATTTTTGTCGTAAAACTATAAATAAAAAAGTTATAAGTGAAAATGTTCAGAAATTCGAGAAAAAAATTTATATTTTTCGATATAACTTTTTTTTTTATCATTTTACGAAAAAACAATATCAGACCATTTTTGTAGATCGTTTTTTAAGGAACAACTTTTATAAACAACATTTTTTCATTAAGTCAATAGCTAAGGTTTTACAGCGCTCCGAAGTGAGTACTATTTTTCAGTACTCTTAACTATACATATTTTATACATGGGTGCTAATAATGTGTCATCAGTTATTTATTTATTTTTTTTATTTTGTTATTATAATTCTTTTAATTAGTAATTTTGCAATGTTATTAATAATTAATTATTGACTCTTTTCCTCACCACCCACGCGGTAGAGTCTGGAGGCGCGTTTTTTTTTACGTGGTATCCCCAATAGGCCTAATCCACGGTGATTTTATAAATTTGAACTACTCCGTCCTCGGTCTTTTCGATGGACCAGGCTGCAGCTCAGCATTGAATCGGTTTTCTGAATCAAATATCAGTGGGAGAACTGGAGAAGGAAGGGGTGTCAAGTCTAAATGCTAATAAAAAAAGAATAGTTTTCACTGCAGTTAAAATCGAGTCTAAAATCATTCGAAATCGTCTTCACAATTAAAAACAGAATAAAATACATCCGCACGTAGAGAAATATGTAGCACAACTAAAAGATATAAGTTGAACGACAACTTCAACACAATATTCTCAGCTATTCGTACAGTAAGAGAGGGTAGAAATAATGATAATAATAATAGCAGCTGTTCTTTTGTTCCCTAATAGTCGCTTGGGTATTTTCTACCTGGACAGCATTCTCGGTAACGGCCGTCACATTTAAAATTATTTTAAAAATCAATAATTGTAAAATTCTGTAATGGAGTGGAAAAGAGTCAATAATTAATTATTAATAACATTGCAAAATTATTAATTAAAAGAATTATAATAACAAAATAAAAAAAATAAATAAATAACTGATGACACATTATTAGTACCCATGTATAAAATATGTATAGTTAAGAGTACTGAAAAATAGTACTCACTTCGGAGCGCTGTAAAACCTTAGCTATTGACTTAATGAAAAAATGTTGCTTATAAAGGTTGTTCCTTAAAAAACGATCTACAAAAATGGTCTGATATTGTTTTTTCGTAAAATGATAAAAAAAAAAGTTATATCGAAAAATATAAATTTTTTTCTCGAATTTCTGAACATTTTCACTTATAACTTTTTTATTTATAGTTTTACGACAAAAAATTACTGGACCAAAGTTATAGAGAATTTAATTAGCAACAAAAAACGTTAACAAATTTTTTTTATCAGATAAATAGTTTAAGAGATATATCGTAAAAACCGTTTCAACCCCTATTTTCAAGATGGCGGCCGTGGGACAAGGGTGGCGACCCCACAAACTTGATTTTAGCTTTACAGTTACCCCCCCTACACATCAAAAAAATAAAATTGCGTCCTCTAAGAAACGCAACCCCAAATGTAACTTTTCAATGGACTAAATGAGTTTTTCTGAACTTAAGTACAGTGATTAGTCACACCACGAGCTTTACGGTGAAGGAAAACATCGAGAGGAAACCTGCATATGTCTGAGAAGAAATTCAAAGGCGTATGTATAGTCGTGCTTGAGTAACGGCGATGGACTCGCCATCTGTCACGTTGGCACCTAATATACCTCTGGCGGAAAGTGGGTGTGTGGGTATTGCCTATACATACACCTCTGCCTACCCCTTCGGGGACCCTTGTTGGAAGGCGTGAGGATATATTATTAATACAACGTATTAGAATTATCTTCATGCCAAAGCTCCAAAGGGCCTACCCCTTTGGAGCTTTGGTACAGGTACAGGTTTAAAGCAAGTGACAGATAGCGAGTTCGTCACCGTTTTGCAAACACGACTTTTTTTCATAAACATATGTAAATGATAGGAATGATGTGTAGAAGATAAATGAACAATTTCACTATTTAATAAAGCTTGTGATGTGACATATCACTGCTTCTGAGCTATGAAAATACTCACACCGGCATTTATTTTTATAGGAAACTACTTAAATCACAACGGCTCCTACGTTATAATATTATTTCTCAGTACAATTCACTTTATAATGCACTTAGACGGCGAAGTGGCTACATTATTGCATGTCAATATCGGCGGGCAGGGCGAGGAGGAAATTGAAGCAATTCAGCAATTTCGATGTAGGTATGCCTGATAATATACTTTACGATCCTTTGAAATATCCACTAAAAGAATCACAATTTCCATGAACACGCAACTTATATAACTCTATCAAGTTAAATTGATTTCTTTCCAAGCAGGTTAACGTTTAACGTACGAAACCTTTTTCCATCATGGATCTTAGGCAAAGGGAGCTATTTCGTTTAAGCGTTGTTTTGATGTTGTCCTCTAAATGATTTGCTATTGAACTTCATAAATTTATTCTAATTTGGAAAGTTTGTCATATTCATTTATGTTACATTTTGCTGCTGGAGTCAAAAAAATACAGTGAAATCCAAACCCGCCGAAAATCCACTTCCAAGTAAACCAGTAACAATAAATAGCAGTATTTGTTTTTTGTGTAATACCACCAACTTTACGGTGAAGGAAAACATCTAGAGGTAACCTGCATATGCTTGAGAAGAAATTCAAAGGCGTATGTATAGTCGAGTTGTGTTCGAGTAACGGCGACGACCTCGCCATCTGTCACGTTAATACCAAAAATATATCTCTCACGGCGATAATGGCGATGGTTGGTGGGATGATGAAGTGAAAGAAAAAGTTAAAAAGAAGAAGGATGCAAAGCAAGACATTTTGGCTATGTCCAGCTCAAGTGAGAGTATGAAAGAAAAGATGAAAGAAAAATACCGCCTGCAAAAAAATCGTACGAAAGAGATAATAGCTCAGAAGCGTGAGAGGTTCCAAATGACTGTAGACGAAAACTGTCACAGAATTTCAAGGACAATGCAAAACTTTTTTGGAGGGAAGTTAAGAAGTCCAGAAATTGTGTTACAGCTAGTAGTAGGATGAATGTGATTTTCTCGAAGGACAATAACATACCGACTGACAAAACAGACGTCCTCAGGCGATGGAGTGAATTTTACAAAGATATGTATGATGATGATGCCGCTGATCTACTCACAGAGCTGCCTCCAACAGAATCTATCGAGGATCCTATAGCGGATAAAATAAGTATGGGAGAGATAGTAAGTGCGATAAGAAGTCTGAAATGTGGAAAAGCTGCGGAAATAGATGGGATTACGGCTGAGATGATCAAGTACGGTGGACCAGCAGTCTGGGACGTCATCTATTTACTATGCAATCTTTGCTGGGAAAAGGGTGATGTTCCGGACGACTGGAGGCGAGCAGTCATCGTGCCTTTCTATAAAGGAAAGGGATCACGATTGGACTGTTCAAACTACAGAGCCATCAGCTTGGTCAGCTTAGCTAGTAAAGTGTATACGAAGATCCTGACGATAAGAATGCAAGAGCGATCCGAAAGGTTTCTCTGGGAATCCTAAGGTGGATTTAGACCAGGAAGAGGATGTATGGATCAAACCTTCTCGCTTCGCGGAATCGCGGAAAAGTTTTTGGATATTAACCAAAAGGTTTTCTGCGCTTTCGTCGACTTGGAGAAGGCATTTGATAGAGTCGTACGAAAGGAACTCTGGGACGTGTTGCCTGGATATGGAGTGAGCAGTTCCCTACTGCATGCCGTGAAATCACTCTATAGTGATAGCGGGGCGGGCGTTAGGGTTAATGGTGAGATGTCACCCTGGTTTGATGTGAAGTCGGGGGTCAAACAAGGGTGTATCATGTCCGCCTGGCTGTTCATTATATATCTAGATAACTGTCTGAGAGCACTAAGAACGAACGGATGTGGAGTGAAAATGGGAAACTTAGTGGTCAACTGCCTATTATACGCCGATGACGCGGTTTTACTGGCGTCATCAGAGGGCGAACTGCAGTCAATAGTTACCATAATGAAAGTAGAATGTGAAAAGAAGGGACTGCGCCTAAACGCTGGCAAGACTAAGGTTCTGGTATTCGAAAGAGATGAACAAGTGACCGAGTGTGCTATATCGGTAAATGGGCAAATTCTAGAGCAAGTGAATGAATTTGTATATCTTGAAAGCATGTTCACACGAGATGGAAAGTATGAAAAAGATATTGAAAGAAGGATAACTGCCGGAAATAAGGTGAATGGAGCCATGTCGGCGTTGATGGGCAGTAAAGTCTGAGCAAGAATGCTCGAGTTGCTGTCCACAACGCGATATTGGTACCTACCTTATTGTATGGCAGCGAATCCTGGGTATGTCAGAGGAAGTATGAAAATAGCTTGAATGCAGTTGAGATGCGATCTCTTCGAAAAATGTGCGGAGTAACGATATTAGATCAAATCCGCAATGAAGAGATTCGCAAATCAACTGGCGTGAATGAGGGCGTGATTGTAAAGATGAAGAAAGGCATGTTACGTTGGTTTGGACACAGAAAGGATGAGTGAAGAAAGATTGACGAAACAGATATACAAAGCAAAAGTGTGTGCAAGAAGAGGCAGAGGAAGGCCCCGTTCCAACTACCTGGATCAAATAGATCGGACTCTGAAGGACGGGAACGTTAAGAGTACTCGAACCGACGAGCATGTATGAAGAGACTGATGAATGTGGACGAAGCGAAAGAGGTATGTAAGTCTAGAGAGAACTGGCGCTCTATACTCTCTGCCTACCCCGTTAGGGACTTGGCGTGATGATGTGTATGTATGTATCTCTCACGGATAGTGTGTATGGGTACTACCTATAGGTACACCTCTACCTACCCCTTCGGGGACCCTTGTGGGTAGGCGTGAGGTTATTATATTGATTCTTGTGTATTTTGGTATAAAGTGTATGTAAATCCATTACTACAAACATATACTCGGATGCGTCTTAAATATTTATCTGATGCCGATAAGTTAAACAAGCTCTGGCCAGTTTATGATCAGTCAATATCAGATTGTATTGTATAATATTTAGTACAAGTATATTAATATATTATTTTCACGACATGCGCAATACATGCGAGCGTGTATGTAGAGACTGATGAATGTGGACGAAGCGAAAGAGGTATGCAAGTCTAGAGAGAACTGTCGCTCTATACTCTCTGCCTTCCCCGTTAGGGACTCGGTGTGATGATAATATGTATCATCACCAATTTAAGAGCTGGGCTCTTGTCGGCGTCTCTGATGCAGTCCCCTCCATTCGCTTCTGTCCAGCGCAACCTCCTTGACCTCCTTATACGTCATGAGAGACATTTTTTCTTTGATCTGACCCATGTATGGTAATCTTGGTCTTCCTCCTTCCTTTTTCTCTCTTCCCCTCTACCTTTCCTTCTCAGATGTTTCTAAAGAAGCTATCATGTCGTATAAGGTGGCATATCGTGGTGTCGTATAATATGTATGTATTTACATAATAATGTAATGAAGATAGATAGATAGTTATCTTTAGACTTACAGACCTCTAATAATGTATTTATATAATTATTATTTACAGTAACTTTAAATCGAAATACCTACTCAAAACTGGTGAGCATGTATGAAGACAATGGCGAATTGATGACAAGTTAGAGATGACATGATGAAGAAATTAAAAACCAGCTGTTATCTCTGAGGAAAATCTCGTTCTCAATGACTTGGTACAGAACGAGGCTATAGCACAGTTAACACTAAGCGAAATATTTAAAAGGGCGCATGTTTATGAAAGGATAGGTGGTTGTGTTGGTGTAATAAAGCGCTAAGCGATCCCTGGGGGTATCACTTCCACGGCATTTGATCCCTATTGCGCTATAAATGGTAACATTTCAACCCTTTCCGACTAGTACGCCCGCCACTAACTGCCGACTGTAAATCATATACTATTGTGTATATGAATTTTCATATACTCCACATCACAGGGGACGCTGAAGGAATGCGCAGAGGTGTAATATTGCCCTGTTTTTAGTTATATTGAGGTGCCACGTGACAGATGGTGAGACTCTAATCGTCTCTCAAGCACGACAAAACGTTCACAATCTAAACATTCCTAATTGAAATGTCCAAACCTAATTTTAGTTAATAAAACCTGATTATTGTTTCCTTAATTTAACTTTTTCTTTCACACACCTGCTTGTGTGGTCACAATAAAAAATCTTCCGTTTTATTTAACCATTTTTAATTTAAGTTGAGTATATATACAGTATCGTAACTATGAACGACATGTGATAATAGCAAAATACCCGCAATAAGTTTGCTTTGTAAACGCTTTTGATGATAACACCATGACAAGCAATAGTTTCCGGAACACAACACTTTATGGTTCCGTGGAGATGTGCCGTTTTTAATGGCCTTGCGCACATAACACTCTCCATCTCAGTACTTCTATTTTGTTGTCAGACGAAGAAATAATACTGATACGCAAAATGTTTTAACAATGATAATATATCATAGGAAGAAGCCACATGAACGAAATACAGCACAATATACCAAGCCTATACCTATACCAAGCCTAAATTATGGGAAATATTTTGTTTATAAAAAATAAGTATCAAAATGCTTGCGACAGACTTAGAACGGTGTACTGTAAGACCCCGACCAATCAGGGACAGCCTTCGGAAAGTTGACAATTTGACGGGCGACAGATTGTAATCTAACAGTTAAATTTCGATAGATTATACTTCTTCGATAGATCTACTGAAAATAATGCGTTAAATTGTAAGCAGTCAGGGTTCACCATCTATCGATAGTTTACAATCTCTCGAGATAGATTATAATTTGATGATTTTACCGTACCGTTATATATTTACGGTTATATATGTATACGAAAGATTCGCCTCGCAGTTTCACCCAAGTGAAATTTGATTTCATTGGTAGTGTTTTTCGTAATATATTTATATTTATATAAATAAAACGTATGTGCAAATTTCGTTTTGGAGCGAACCAGTAACTAACATACTCAGAAACTTTCATATTTATAAATATTAGTTAGATTATCTCGGTATATATGGTTGATTTTTCGTAAGGTATAAAAAATATAACCTATTTTTTGTGGTTATCGTTTTACTGGTGCTTATTTAGACATGAAAAGATTCATAATTAATTTAATAAAATAATTGTTTTACCGCGGTGAAAAATAAACATTAATGTCCACTTAAGAAATAGGTACATAACTTTCGGGTAAACCACAGCTTCCACCTATAAATTTCGAATAACCAAATAAAGGCGATAATGTTTCCGCGGCAACTCTTAAACCACGGAACTTTGTGCAAAACAACAAAGTCTCGTGTATTCTACGCGCTACGGGAACTGTAAGAATTAATTTCCCTGAAGATTTATTCGTTATCCAGACATTGTAGACACACAGTCAGACGGTCGTACACCCAAGAAATATTACACAACACTTCAATGAATTTTATTTAAGAATTACATGCTTGTCTGATGCATTTCATTATTGAAAGAATTTGGCGATTAATACAATATATTTTATAAATAGTAGTATTATATAGTATTAAACATGGCCTTTTGTTTTCTCAAGTGCCCTGTTATCAAATGAGTCCAATAAAATAAACTCTAATAATATTAATCTCGATAACCAACCCCGACAGAGACTAAAAAATTACCTACTGACAATTAATTATATAACGTGATAATAACTCTCCACAAAAGTCCCTGAAGGGGTAGGTAAAGGTTATGTGCCACGTGATGGATGGCGAGAGAGAAAGATATTCATCTGAATTTCGTCTCAAACGTATGCAGGTGTCCTGATGTTTTCCTTCACCGTATAGCTCGTGGCGTGACGAATCACTATACTTAACCTCACAAAAACTCATTAGTACAGTCCGGTATTCAAACTCGCAATCGCGTTGCAGACAACTACTCGAACCACTCAGCCACCACGGCTTGTGGTGTCCATGGTGGTCATGACGTATGCCAAGGTTAAAACAAAAGTTTGGTTCATTATTTTTACTTTAAAGGGCTGTTTTATTTAGTAGTTATACAAAAATATCTACTTCATATTTTCTGTTCAATAATCTCTATTGATACAAGAGCGTGGTTTGCAACTAATTGTTTCGACAGCTAAGAATGCGATACAAAAATAGAACACGTTGGCAATGACAACAAAAATTTTCTATAATATTATTTTTTAATTCAAAATTAGGCTAACTTATTACTTTTGAATTGACTATAACACTTTCACCAATATACATAATTGAATGTAGCTCAATAAAATGTAATTGGGTTTCACAGATTTTTGATTACTCGCCGATTGTAACAGAATCCAATATTAAATCCAATTTGTAATTCCAAGGTTTTTATGAAACTTCCAATTGGCACGACATTGTTTGCTAAGTGTTGACGAATACGTATACTTAATTATACTTTGTATTCAATACAGTTATAGGTATTCGGAAAAATAAGCAAGGCTCCTAGCACAGTTACTATGGTACACGATTAATTTGCGAACTTATATCGTTTCTAATCAGTAGCAATACATCACATACATGAAGCATGCCGTCGAAGAAAGACCGCGTTCAATTCAAAAAGAACAATTCCTTTCAGAAGCTCTTTCGTGAAAGAGGACCAACATCCTCACAACCTTTCGCAGTTATAATATTGGTAGAGTACCATCCGAAGAATAGATTAAATTAAGAGGTCACGGAAACTGATTGAAGTAAGAGGCAAACTGGTCATTGGGTGATCATCAATAGCAGCACACTGAGCCCCTTTAACTGTTCTCCTGGTTATCAAGTGCACCACCTTAAAGAGATTTGTGACCAGAGCAGAAGAAAGTTTGACTATTGATTAAAGCACAGTCAGCCGATCTTCGCTGTAGCAAGAGTTGCAAAGGTCAATGACAGTGACTCCCTGTAAATATGTAATAGGAAACTACAATGAGCTTGCGGGTTCGTCCCAACGACGACGTTGTAAAGCAAGCGAGATTATAATTAATGAGTATTTATCAAAATAAATTTAGATACATTATATCATTAATAAATATAAAAATTATATTATAATATAAAAATAATAGTACGCATTATCAAGTAATTCTGTAATTAGCACCACGACAAATCACAAGCACTTTAACAAGAAAGGTTAATTAAATCTTCACGAACTCCAAACATTAAAATAAAATACCGAACCATTAATCCCGAAACAAAAAAAACAAGGTGCATAAATATACTCATTATATTAACAAGAATAATATGATATAATTTTCAATGATGTGAAGTGTATTTTACTATTTTCGTTTACTTAAAAGCCTAATTTATACTCAGCCATTATTTTTGACGAGCAAACATTAACACTTAAACGAATATGCTTGTAGACAATTCATTTTATTAATGTCCAACAACAAATGTTTACAAGTAATTTGGGCACAATTAGGTGTATCTTTGGAGAGGGCACGGAAGAGCCTATTATGAACAGCCTGTGCCAACATTTGAAACGAAATTCGTCGCCGTGTCAAATAAACTCAAAAGTTTAGCCAACATTTATAATTTGTTACTATCATCTTACTAATATTACAAATGTGACATTTGTATACTTATTCCCTTCTCACACAAAAACTACCCAATGGAATTAGATAAAATTTGCCACGGAGATGGATTATTAACTAGTTTAACACTTAAGGTGTGTTTAAAAAAAACACAATATACATAAAATTTTACGCCTGAAGCAACGGGACGCAGCTATTATATGTCGTTTAGGGTAAGGGACTTCGAAGGGGTTAGCAGTAGTACAAGCTAGTAGTAGTAGTTGTAAACTAGTAGTAGTAAGTAGCTTCGTATACACTCTTTTCACCGGAGATAAACTTATGTGATAGCGAGACAAATGACGATTCTGTTTCCGGCTTTCAAACGACATAACGGTCCTCCAGGACGCCCGACAAAAACATACAAACACTACACACAACCGACCACTGTTCCGTCCTCGCCGGCGAGGCTCGACGCGAATAAGCCGTAATGTTCCCCCCCGACCTCCTCCGCAAACGCCGGCCCGCGCCGAGCCAGACGCGCAAATCCCGCCCCCAAATAATATATAAATAAAATTACCAGTCCAGCCCAGCTCCCTTGCTCGCGATCCAGCAACGCCCTAAGCCAAGGTTCGTACCCCACAGGGGGTGCCCTTAGCTGTGTTGCTTAGTACTAAAGTGCCTGGCTGGAGGCCTAGGTCTCGCCATTGACAGGTTAAGTAGCAAAAGTTCCCGAAAAAAAAAACGGCTTTCAAAAAATATTAATTTGCGTTTGTACTTAGCCTACCCTGAACCTATCGTGATAATTAAATACTATACCTACGTTCTACAAACCTCTTGGGGTACCTACGCACCTTTACAGGTAACATGCTTTAGCTACTCTCCCATCACAGGTCTTACATGTATATAAATTAGTGTACTAATTAAATGTCACAAATCTCTCTCACATCAATGATGTAATGGTTGAAGTTGCCGAACACTGATTGACAAAATAAACTAGCTCGGTTAACTGGAAAATTAACTTTGATAACTAACGCCCCGAGTATGGAGCTACTTCCAATTAGTTTAACACCGCTCGCCAATAAAGCAAGTTACTCATTTTACATGCGATTATTATAAGCGCAATATACTAATAATCCCAGTAGTATCTCTTCGCGCATTGCCATATAGATTTTTCATCTGGGTATATTTACTAACTTGAAAGATGGCATGTTGGTACATGCCATTTTTCGGTCATCGTCATAATCATCAGCCTACACTACTGCTGGAGATAGGCCTCCTCTAATGAGCGCCATAGCGCCCTGACTTCAGCCTGCCGCATCCAGCATCTGCCAGCAGTCCTCCGCAGGTCGTCATCCCACCTGGTCGGAGGGCGTCCTACACTACGTTTGCCGAGTCGAGGTCTCCACTCAAGAACACGTTTACCCCAGCGGTTGTCGGTTCTTCGCGAGATATGGCCGGCCCACTGCCACTTCAGCTTGCTAATTCGTTGAGCTAGGTCGATAACTTTGGTTCTTTGTTGGATGTGTTCGTTGCGAATCTTATCCTTCAGAGAGACTCCGAGCATAGCTCTCTCCGTATCTTGCCGAACGACCTTAAACTGGTGGACCAGCCCTACCGGTCATCATAATACAATTAAAATATTTTGAGCTCCCAGTCCAAAATATTTTTATAAATTGAATTAACGACGTTCGAGTAGCTGCCTGTAACAAAAAGATTGCAAGTTCAAATCACGACTGAACCAGTGAGTTTTTCTGAATTTAAATACAGTGATTGGGCACACCATGAGCTTCACAGTGAGTGAAGGAAAACATGAAGGGAAAAGAAATGTAGAGAGGTATGTATAGTAGTGCTTGAGTAACGGCGCTATGTACTCGCCATCTGTCGCTTGACCTGATTGATTAAACAACGGACAGAGTCGTTTGTAAACTAACATACGGATAATTTGTAGTTTGTATTATAACATAGGGATCAACCCTATAAATAAATCCCTATAAATCTGTTTTTACCGCTAGATCGGATACGGTAAGAAACATCACTAAAGTTCCTTAAGACTTTGGTTTTTAGAAATCCTTAAAACCAACTAAGCCGCAAGAGACCGTACCGTGACATAAGATGTGTGAATGTAGATGAAGCGAAAGGGTCAGTAAGCCTAGAGAGGACTAGCGCTCTCCTCTTTCTCCCTACCCGTGCGAGTCTTTGTTAAAACCCAACTATGTATACCTACCTAAATAAATACAGAATAAACATTAAAAGTCATTCGGTCTGTCGGTAAAATATCATAGCTACGCTTAGATTTGATAAATTATTAAAATTCTGGAAATGTGTACATCAAAACTTAATGTTAGCTCGTTTATCACAACGACCGACAAATGGTTTCACTTAGCGCAACCCTACAAATGGTGGAAAGTTTAAAGTTGTTGACGTGACTCTGTTGCTTAATAACGAATAACTTTTACCAAACTCTAATAGAAACTATACAACAATTCAATTATACCTACCTACATACATACACTGCCAGAGAGCAAAATCGCGCTCAGCTTAATCCTGACCCATAGACTAGATCAGCTAAAGTGAGTTTGTTTGTTTCTTACGCTTTCACGTCTAACAACTATCAAATCTAATCATGTGATTTTGTACACACATTTCTCGAGCCAGCGAGCATGTATGACGAAACATCGAGAGGAAACCTTCATACGTCTGAGAAGAAATTCAAAGGCGTATGTATAGTTGTGCTTGAGTAACGGCGATGGACTCGCCATCTGTCACGTTGGCACGTAATATACCTCTGGCGGAAAGTGGGTGTTGGGTATTACCTATACACCTCTGCCTATCCCTTCGGGGACCCATGTGGGAAGGCGTGAGGATATACGAAACAGAACTGTAGATAAAGCGGAAAAAGTCTGTTGTCTAGAGATAATGCCAGTCTTTCTACCTACCTACCATGGAAATGGCGGGATGATAATTATGTACATACATATGAATTGAGTGGTTCAATCAATAAACTATCATAAAAAAAACGAAAAATGCAGTCTCTATATATATTCTCAACTTCGCAGTCAGTATCACAAACTTCAATATAGACTAACCTAGATGATGCTCGAGTATCAGGTAACATGTAGATATAAACTTTGTATCGAACACAGCCTTGATCAAGAGGCATTAGTTCAGTGCTAAATAAAGGATGAAATTATATAAAGGCGGAGTCAAAACTTTTATTCAATTTTGTTGGAAGCTCTAATGTGAAATATGAAAAACACGTTGGTTAGTCAGATTCGATAATATAATATTATGGATTTTAATGCCACATTCAGGTTTATAGATTTTTGCAAAATGACGATAGTTATACTATACGAAAGTCTGTGGAAATAGAGGCAGAAGAAGACCGGGTCCCAACTACGTAGATCGGACACTCGAGGATGGGAACGTTAAGAGTAAGAACGGTAAGATGTATAAACAGACTGATGAATGTGGATGAAGCGAACGAGGTCTCTAGAACTCTAGAGAGAACTAGCGACTTGACCATGATATGTATGTAGATTTCTCATATTGAGTCCCTCACAGGATTGACACTTTTCACACTCGTTTCATCCTTCACCCATCTGTTCAAACTAATATTGTCAATAAGTATATGAAGTAATCGGTGAATTATGCTTCAAAATATAAGCCGAAAGAGAACTATGCTTCAGGATATAAGCCGTGGAAAGGATTAACCCCATAAATTTGAATGTTGACGTTTCCACTGAAACGTATTCGGTTGACCTGATTAGCTGTTGGTTTGTTACATAAAGCTAGTAGTTCCTAGAAGGATACTGACTACACACGGCTTGTGTCTACATGTGCTGATTCATGGTTACAAACTCGGTGCAAACTAGTTAGCGCTTACCGATATGTGGCGTAATATTATGCCAAAGACGCACTCGTATATAATCTACAGAGAGTCCTCATAACAAGCAATATTTACCTATACAAACTAGATACAAATAAAACTAGCTCATGCATACATAGAACAAATAGCCTCTCTTAACTTAGATCCAACCCACTTTCTTTAGCTATGAAGCTAAGTGAAAACAGAACCACTGACAACTGTGGATTAATTGCGCCAATACTCCCTATCCCTTATCTTTTAGTTATAACACTAAGGTGGCAATCAACGGCCCTTAATAATAAGCGGCTACCGCCGCCTATAAGCGCTTGCAACAGGAACAGCAGCAGGGGTATCGCTCCAATGTTGCCAAACCTGCAAGAATCTTATCTCACCCTTCTTAAAATGTATATGCTGTACTCCCTGTAGACAAACTCAACGTCATGTCGTGACGAGCTTAAACGTATTGCGTTTTGTAGTGTAGTAAGTAATTGTAGTGGCTAAAGTAGTGGTTCGATCACATATTTGTTTCTCGCGCTGGGTTAAAGACTTATTTAATTCTAATATTTCCGTAGATAGATCCGTAGAAATAGGCTGGCTATGCCTAGTTCATCTGCTCATTTTGGGGTGGATCCGGCCTATTTTTATAAATCCATCTATTCCTAACGTTAGTTTATCGATGTAGAATCAAAGACGATATATTTGACGTTAAGTTTGCTACGTACTCGTAAAAATGCTAATGGACAAAATATCTTGTAATTTCAATTGTTCAATAACTGTTCAATAAATTCTAATGACAAACTGTTTAAATAAAATGTTCAATAACTTTCCCGTACAAAGTGCATCTATCAATTCGGAGGTAAAATAGATGAGCTATTTAGTCAGCGCTATCTAGATGAGCGTTGGCACATTCCAGTTTCTAATTGTAACCCTAGCAGAAGAACAAAATGGTCTGGCATGACGAGATAAAACTAAAAAAGCTAGACAAAACTAGAAGCTAAACAAAAAGATAATCGTGCTATTCGGTGCATCACGAGACAACGAGACTACTATAACTTCTTTCAGTGCAATATAATTTGCAGTGCAAAATGCATTTAGATTGTGGCAGGTGAGATCCAAGTAGAAGTACTGTTTTTTACTGGATTGTATTATATTTTTTTAATAATTTTGGGTTATACCAATGGTAGGCCTAATGATGATAAGCACTTAGGTTTTTTTATAATTATTCATACATTCTAAATGGTATCAAACCATAGTTACTAAACATAATGATCATTACCGTGCTTCATCAAATCTTTATAAACTCACTACTTAATTTCATAATACAATAAGAAATATGATAAGCAGCCAGATAAAAATAACAATTTGGACTCCTAACGGTTAATTCTAAGGTATTTGTATTTGTACCAAAATATCTAGAATTGGCAAATCGATGAGTCATCCAAACCTAATGCAGCACCGGTAAACGGTTATTACCTAGGTACGGGCCATTTTATTTGCTACACTGAGATTTCCAAAGTGGAAGCAACGGCGCCGCAGCGCTGCTCGATGCTGTCAACTCGGGAAATAAATTTCAAATCGTGTTAGTACTTCGCGTGACACGAACAGTGTTAGCTAAACAGAAAATATTTCTGTGTCGCCCATGGGTGCGAAGCGGCTCAGCTCATGCGATATTCTGCTCTTTTCCCGACCGTAACGTTACGAATTTTTAGTGACCAATTTTATTTAGTTCACTACATTTCATGGGAATAAAATTACGGCGTAGATTTTAGAATCGCGAATCACTCGATTTATAAAACCCTAAAATATATAGCATCAGCGCGTACCACAAGTAGGTACTTGGTTTTTAAATCTTTACAACGTTACTTATTAAGTCATTCGTTAAACAGAAAAGTAATTTAGCGATTTCAAGTTATTAAATTACACAAAGCTCTATTTAAAGAAGTAAATTAGAAACACCATTTTGCGCTACACAAAGTCCGCCTCTATTTTCTGACAACTGTAAATTTAATTTTGACTTTAACTCATAGCGGAGCTTATTATATTAAATATAATATGAAGTATTTGAGTTATGGCACAGACATTATTTTGTAGTAAAGTGCGTCATCAGTAGAACAGTATTTTGAAAAGCGTCAAGCCTCCCGATATTTATACGGGTGACGCTCATCAGTGCATTTCGCTGTAAGAGAGCGGGGCCTAGATTACGCTCGTGTGATGCAGGTCGCGTTGTACACAAAACATCCGATAGTGGCGCACAGTAGAGAGTAATTTCCCTCAAGTGGGGCACTCGCGAGGCGGCGTGCCCCAGACGCGGCAGCAATCAACAGACGAGTGTGTGCCTCGCTCCCCCAAGTCTGCCTCAAAAATAACATTACAGCCTATATCCTCGATGTAACTACGTCACACTTTCAATCATCTACTCGTTAATACTTTATCGCGTACATAAAATGTATATAAACGGCGTTACTGATTAAATCTATTTTTATCGAGAACTATGAAAATGCTTAAAAAGCTTGTTAATTGGCCATGCTGCTCGGTTCTTTGTGCTCAGCCGAGGGCTGAGCACAAAGAACGTGACCTCGTGAAATTGAACTTACGTAGGACACAAAGGGTTAACCTTAAAAACGGAGTTTGTTGATGTATGTAATATAAGGTGAAAGCCAATAAATACTGAAACAGTTGACTGTGCTTGCAAAGTGTAGCCTGTTGTTGTAGCCTTGAAAAACAAAGTCGGAATATATACTTACTACGAGTAACCATAGGTTATTTCATAAAGCTAGTCATATAAGTTTTAACAAAAAAGATAATAAAATATAACTTCACGCCACACGGGTCCGCGAGGGTAGTCAGAATTGTGTAGTGCCCATATAGGAAATAAAACCATATGAAATTTATGATAAATATAATAATTGTCTCTTCTTATAATATACTATAATCTTATAAATATAATCTAATATAATCTTTAAAAATGCCTATAATAAATCGTACCTATAGAATTTTCAAATTGTTATACTCAAACTTAAAACGTTTTGTAAATGAACCTATCTAATGTGAGCGAACAATGATAAAGTAAAAAGGGAATAAAGAATCAAAGAGGGAGAAAAAGTGGATTTTCTCACAAAACAAGCTGAATTGCCGGAAGCGACAGGCACTACTGCTTCCGATTTGGAAAACAATATAAAGCTGACGATGGTTTTCGTACAATATTTTCCCGATAATGATGTTTATATAACTTTTCAGACGACGACTCACTTCCTCTCAGCGTGTTAAATACGTATTATGTGATGAATACACACTTTACTCAGCAATGTTCCTCAACTATTTACTGACGTATAACTCGAGTTAGTAAGAACTTAATACAGTTTTTTCCAATAGCTCTACTTACCTATCTTAAGGAATATTTTAAGGTATTCGTATCAAGTCTGAAGATTTGTAGGCTAAAGGTTAGTTAATAAGCATATCTGATAATCGCTGAAAAAAAAGGCCAGGCATGTATGAAGGGAAAAATGAAAGTGGACGAAGCGAAACAAGTATGTAAGGATCGTAGCAAGTGGAAAGAAGTGGTCTCTGCTTACCCCTACGGGAAAAAGGCGTGATTATATGTATGTATGTATTTTAATCGCTTTAATTTATTTATTACTTATAACAATAGTATTAAGTTAATACAAACATTAATATTGGGAGCGTTTAAGTGCTTCATTCGAATAAAGTAAAATATTAGCTGGGGACAGCTTCTCATCGGAGGGATTCCTGGATATTTTACTCACGTCAAGAACTACTCGAGTCACCCAGGCGTGGCATAATTTGACTGGAATGTTTTGTAAGAGGCAGGACGCTCCATTCGGACAACTCGAATTTGAATGGAAACTTATATAAGCACGAGTATAGAATCTATTTTAGCTTGCTTAAGATATAAAATATCTACCTACCCCGTTAGTGACTCGATGTGACGATATTATAATATTTTAAAATAAGCCAAAAACTGCAGGCCACCATTGGCTGAACCTGAAAACTTGACGTCTAATTACTCAAACCACGGCACCTTGTACTTTGTAGTATAAATCTTACTTAATATGTACCTTAAATGCAAAGTGAAGTCATATGTATACGTGTCTTACTCTACTCGCACACGCACTCACAAGTCTTAATAAACAAGTTGGAAGCAAAAAACACGTAGGCCCTAAAGTGGGGCCTCTAATTAAATTGGCGAGGTGTCAACATAAAGTTTCGTCTAGGCTCACATTTGAAT
Source organism: Drepana arcuata (assembly GCA_016069955.1). Taxonomy (NCBI): domain Eukaryota; kingdom Metazoa; phylum Arthropoda; class Insecta; order Lepidoptera; family Drepanidae; genus Drepana; species Drepana arcuata. The sequence goes on from JACCPG010011223.1 coordinate 96,636, forward strand.
CGCGTTCCCGAGTCCACTCACGTCGCGCACTGAATCAATTTCGCGTCAGCCCAAGTCGGGGAGACGGCACGGGCCGCAGTACAGTTAAGGACGAAGATTTCAACGCCCATATGAAAATCTTTTTAAATTGAGCTTTTACCTAATATCGGTTCCTCAGGAGGTAAGCCTTTCTTTGCCTTTTCTTCCACATAGTTTCGCATTGTATATTTTTTCCACTGAATGAAGTGCAAAAAAAAAAATTACATAATAATTTTTTTTCCTGAAATAAGGCGTCCAGTTACCAGCGAGTATATTTCGGGCAAAAAGTCTCTCTCTTCCAATCACTCTTCTCCTACACCTTCGAACTCTTTGATTCAGCAACACGCAAGTGATAACTTTTGGTGTTAAAAGAGCATCGATGGGTGGAGGCTAACAGCTTGTCGTTAGGCGTACCGCATACTTTTTTGCGATCCTAGTAGTACAAAAAAACGTTGAAAAACCAAATATTGTATTAGACATCTCCGTTCCAGTACCTAATATCTTATATAGACGAGACGCAAATGCTTTGGCTGTTCCTTACGTACCCCTGTCGAGATAGTCGGGATGCACTCACCACCATAACGGGGCAATAAATTGCAAATAGTACTACTATCTCGCGTAATGTAAAAGTTCTTTACTTAATCGGGAAATATTTGGTTGTTACTTTATTTAACTTGAGCTTGGAACTTCTTTAGGTTTTCTTATTGAGATAATAATATTGAATTTAAGAGCCGTAGGTAGTGGTCAAGTGGCTTAAGTGGCCATGAAATGCCAATTTTTTTTTTGTAAATTTTGTGTTCACAGCTCTATGATTTTAATTTATATTATGGTAAGTGATTTGTAATACCAGGGAAACATCGCGAGGTAATTTGCCTCCATATAGTCTGAGACGAATTTCAGAGACGTGAATCATGTAATCATACCTGAGTAACGGCCAAAGACTGGCCATCTATCACGTTCACCATTAATACGTTTCTATTTCCCTTTTCGGGGACCTTTACGGAAAGGTTTGGAAATAGAATGTAATACTGAAATGGGGATGTTTGAATACACTGTACTTACATACAGATATTATATCATACATATATCTATAAACACTATAGATTAACTCATAGATATTAAATGCAGGCAATAATAATTGCCCATTTTGTCACGAACATTTTGTATTGACAGAGTCGAGCGCGTGATACTTGACACGACGATGATGTATGTAGGTAGGATAAATGGGCATTGCGTTTTAACGACAGCTTTAAAAACAGATAATAATTGATTTCTCCGCCAATTATAAGCTTGCTCTAAGCGAATGATAACTATTGTACAGTGCTTGCAAAAAATAACACAGTTCCTATCGTATTTTTTTTACCAATGAGTGTAAAATTTCGAGTAGTGGCAATTCATCGATTGATGTCTGCTGTCCGCACAAAAAATATAGTCATAGATTTGTCTCATAACGAAATCTTATAGCACCTACTCAAATGCTAACGAGAAAAACAAATATCAGAGCAAATAACGCCATTTATTCAAACGAAATTATTACTACCAGACACATTATTAAAGCAATCAAATAGAAATAATACGACCTCATATCGTAGTCGTGAAAATAACCATTGTTATAGGCTATATACTTTATAGAGGCGCAGTAAGTTGTTATCGTAGTGCAGTACAATAAAAACTTCCCCTAGGAAATTCATAAGTATTGCACACGCGAACAAAGAGTACATGCGTACATGCGTGCTTACATCTCAACAATGCATCGCTGCCAACTCGAGTGTCAACGCTACTAAAATGCCGCTCAAAGCCGGTCTTACTTCAAAGGAAGAGGGTCATTGATGAACAATTTCTTATCGAATGGTCATAACCCTGTAAATCGTGTCCTTCTCCATATTTGGTTGAACACACCAATTATACAAAACTTTATTTTTAGGAGGAAAATTTTTAAGTCATACCTCATTTTTGTATAAGGAATACCTACACATCTTCACACCTTCCGGCAAGATCAAAGAAAATCTCCAAAATGATCTGGGATGTGCCAGATATTAATTTAAATATATGCTTATACATACATACATATCATCACTCCGAGTCCCTAAACTGGTAGGCAAAGAGTATATATAGAGCGCCAGTTCTCTCTAGACTTACATACCTCTTTCGCTTCGTCCACATTCATCAGTCTTTTCATACATGCTCGTCGATTTCGAATACTCTTGACGTTCCCATCCTTGAGCGTCCGATCGATTTGCTCTAGCTAGTTGGAACGTGGTCTTCCTCTGCCTCTTCTTGCACAAACTTTTGCTTTTTTATATTAACATATTTGAGTTTATGAATGTGTTGCTTATAGCATGTGAATCTGATAAGTTACGAGTACATAATATAGGTTAGTGACAAGCGAACCCCCAAGCAACATTTTATAGCTGCTCCCAGTCAAACACGGCCTGTAGGGAGCTCCGCCCCTGGCGCACCATCCTTCGTGAGAGTAGCCCACTTAAGCAAAATTAGCTTCCCTTGCAAGCAAAGAACACTATCGGATGTTTTGCTCTGAGCTCTGATACCCTCCTCGTTTGACGGTCCTAGATGAAAGGAGGGTGATACGCCAATACGATACGGCTTGCAGTTTTTGTCTCATAGCATATAAGTAAGGCTACAAATCTATGTACTTTTCATTACACTCGCACACATGTCATAATATTACTCTACAACTGGGTCTACAAGTTTATGTTACAACATTTGAAGATAATAATAATAAATACCTGGGACAATTCCACATTGACTTAGTCCCAAATTAAGCAAAGCTTGTATTATGGTATCTAGACAACGATATATTTACTTATATAGATACATATATACTTAAATACATAGGAAATCCAAGACTAAGGTACAAATATTCGTGTTCATCACACAAATATCTGCCCTCAGCGGGATTCGAACCCGCGACCTCAAGTTTCGTAGTCAGGAGCTCTAACCACTAGACCAGACGGTCGTCAAAGATATTGCTTTAAGCTAAAATTTCGGTTTCATTGAATTTTCTTTATAGCATAATCTTAACAAAATATTTAGAGCTTATACTTCCTCCTGTAATACAAGCCTCTAAAGCTTTGTCCAAGAGTCAGGTACTGTATTTTTTATATTATCTCATGAAGTACTAGATTAATCTGCATTTTTCTCGAGATTAGGGTCAAACGAAAAATGGATAAATATTGTAGACATGAACAGTTTACATTGAAAAGAATTTACGGACACTTCGATTCGTGTTTAAGATCACAGCCTGTTAGATTTGTATACATTATTATTATTATTACAAAAATTAAGGTTGAAATGCAGAGGGATCAAAAAATTACTAAAAAAAAGCGGACTTTTTACTATATTTGATATTACTATAAGATGGTTGGATATTGTATTTCTTTAGTAAAGAGAAGAGTGAAATACAATAAAAGAAAAATGATAATGACACAAAGTATGTCCCATGCCTTAGAAGAGGAGTAATAATCTGTTGCTATTTTTTATATTTGTGAGGTATTTTTGTGGAAAAGTAATTCAGTCAGCAAAGGATAATTTGTACCGTAGGTACTTGAGCTAATTCACCAATTTTATAAATGTGTGATTTGGATGAAATTTGAGTATTAGCTGGATGAAAGAAAATGTACAATGAAATCAAATTTACGTGGTTGAAGCCGCGGTGCAGAGCTAGTCATAATTATAAAATAATAACACAATATTGTAAGGATCCTAGTGACCTCGTTGAATTTTGTATTACTCCAAACAAATAGTCTCCTCAATATTGTATATGTCCATAGAAGCAAACAATTACTTCCCAATATTTACATGACAAACGAATAATGTGGATTCCGAACAATTCCATATGTGATACCAACATCACTGAGGCCTGGGATAAAAAAGTAAATATTGTCCTCAAAAAATAAAGAACAAAGGTAATTTATATTCAAACAATGAAATATCAGGTAAACACAGTCCTATGTTGTCTCACGAGTCGATCCGAACTGTCGCCTTCGGCAAACACGTCGTATTGACCAAGTATTTCTTTACGAGTCTCGTAGTTCTTACAAAATAATTATTGTTTATTGATACCTGAGCTATCCAAGTATCGTTTACTGAGTAAAGATAAACCAATATAGCTGGTGCCTTTTCTCGTATTTTATTAACCGACTTGAAAATGATTTTATTTAGTACCTACAGCGGATTACATTACAACTTGAATTCTTCATAATCGAACTTTCAAGGGACCTCAAAACGCTAGGCAGACAGGTAGTAACGCTCATTTTTTGTCCGAGGTATATGTATACCCATAGGTGCCATCGTGACAGAAAGCTAGTCTTTCGACGTCTCTGAGATACGGGATATTATTTAGTACATCGGATTTCATTACGACTTTAATTCTTCATACTCGAACTTCCAAGGGACCTCAAAACGCTGGGCAGAAAAGTAGTAACGCCCACTTTTTGTCAGTGGTATGTATACATATAGGAGCCAACGTGACAGATAGCGAGTCTTTCGATGTCTCTAAGATACGGCTGGTCGTACGTAACGACTTGAAGCAAGCGTTGATATTTAATAAAAATATCTTCTACCTCCTATACTACCTCCTAGGGGTGGAAACGCAGCTACTTTTCGCCGGAGATTTATTTTTGGTGCCAAAGTGACAGATGGCGATTCCATCGCCGTTTTTCAAGCACCATTATACTCTTCTGAAACATTCTCTACATGTATTTCATGAGCTCGATACACGACCGTGTAGCTCGATATGTGTTTAATCACTGTACCTAGGTACTTAGGTTGAGAAAGACAATTTATTTATGAATTCAGGGTATACGAGCCCGAGTTCTGACCCACTGTCATTCTAGCTAATATTGACCATAATTATATCAATATGTACGTTGGTACATGGTACATAGTACTGTACTAGGCTGTAGAGCCTGCCTACAGGTAATTATCAGTATGTACCTCCAGGTACATAATCACACGCCAACGTGACTTATTGCGATTCCGGCGCCGTATCGCATATTATGGTATATTTAAAAGGTAGTATTTGCCTCTAAAGCAAACTACTTATCTGTTTCTCCGTCTTTATTTATATTAGATGGCGTGCGGTCGTAACGCCTTACTTCCAGTTTACGGTGCAATACGCACCCGCCGCACATTGCTCGCGCTTAGATTGCAGGCGCGCGCAATTAATGCGGATTTGTTGTCCACGGCACCCCCTTTAATCCGTTTAATTTAATCCTTTTGTTTTTATGTGTACTTCTTTATTAAGTAAGAATTGTTGCTTCCAGTGTCTGTTGTTCTATTTTATTTATGAACTGCTGATCACTGTTATACCTACCGTGAACGTTCATGCAAACACAGATTTAGATTGTACTGTAGCTTTCGGTGGTGTTTCTATTTATATGTGAGCAGCTCGCTTTAAAATGCATTTCTTCATCGTAAAGCTTGTTTTGTCATATTATTGTATTAATATCTATATAATATACTGGATATAATAATATATAATATATCCTCACGCCTTCCCACAAGGGTCCCCGAAGGGGTAGGCAGAGGTGTATGGGTAATACCCACACATCCACTTTCCGCCAGAGGTATATTAGGTGCCAACGTGACAGATGGCGAGTCCATCGCCGTTACTCAAGCACGACTGACTATACATACGTCTTAGAATTTCTTCTCAGACGTATGCAGGTTTCCTCTCGATGTTTTCCTTCACCGTAAAGCTCGTGGTGTGACTACTCACTTAAGACTTTTTTGTACTTAAGTTCAGAAAAACTCATTGGTACAGTCGGGATTCGAACTTGCGACCTTTGCGTCGCAGGCAACTGCTCGAACCACTCGGCCACCACGGCTCATAATCGCTATAATAATATATCCTATAATATATTATGTATAATATAATAATCCGGTATATTAATATAGCTCAGCGCGAAATAATCAACATGTGGTTAAAAAAAATTGCTTGATAATAACCACCGGAGCTTGAACCTATAATCTTGACGTTGCAGGTAGCTACTTAACTCAGGGCCTGCATAGCTCGAAGTTTTAAATTTCAATTAATATAAATTTCAAGATGTGGGTGGCTCTTAAAGTTCTAACTTCTCCTCTATGCAACAATATCTAAGCGTATAAAATAGTAATAAGCATGGAAACTTGTGCAATGAACGGGTTAAAGCGTGCTTACTGCAAATAATCTTCGCAAACAAACTGCTATCTATTCCCTGAAGCAACACTTTGAAAATCTCCATTGAGACCTGTGGACGTAGCGCATATGTTTACTGGCCACGCTCGCCTTACAATACCTATTTGGGTTTAAATTTTTTTGATTATTTTAATTAGATAGCAGTTGTTTTTTGATATTTATAACACATGTGACGTACATTGAACATCAAGCGGATGAAAATATTTACCCTTTTTATTAATTATAATCCAACTCAATTGAGACTTAACTGTAAAGTAAATTGTCGATCCAAGTAGTAAAAGCTTTTAATTATTAAATTATTCATTTTTAATCTGCATATCATCACATGCTGTCACTTTCGCACTAACACTTCATCGGAATTACACATTCACAAACCATCAAAAGGGTTTTTTTTTTATACCACTTGGTTGGCAAACAAGCATGCGGTCCGCCTGATGGTAAGCGGTTACCGCCGCCTATGGACGCTTGCAACACCAGGGGTATCACTCACGCGTTGCCGACCCTGCAGGAATCCTTTCACACCCTTCTTGAAGAACTCCATGCTGTACTCTCCAGGGAAAACCTCAAAAAGTATTGTTATTACCCACGTACAACAAACATAGTATTTTTTAAACAATAAAACTATTAACGTGTTTTAATAGCAAATCGTCATTAATATCACTACATAGGTAGCTATGTGGTGATATGAATGATACCGATTTATACATGCTGATATAAAATCTTCATAATTGCGAGTTAAGACTTCAGATCGGAATTGCCTTAACATGACTTTCCATTCAGCCTCCGTTGTATTGCGTAAAATTTTCAATAATCATTTCAATTTCGATAAACTTCCGATAAACTCAAAGGGAAAACCTTGATTTAATGTATTTGAGTGGTGCGCGAACGCCCCGACGGAGCCTACCAATATACTTCGCGCTGTAATTTTGTTTTGTTACGAACTCACGCCTCTAGGTCGAACCGATTCGCAAACTTTCAACATTTGCTAGACTGCAAACAATTCACATAAATTCATAAACCCCAAAATGAAATTTAATTCTTACCCAGCATCATGGCCGTCACTTAAATAGAAGTTGGAGAACCATAAATGGTCTGTAGTTGAACCACTTGTAAGTTGTAACCAATACAAAGTCTGTTATAGATAGTGCCACGAAGATGCGCCCCACCAATTTCTAGTTAAGGTGTTCGTGGGATTCGGAGAGGATGACCTGAGTCTATTCAATGTAGTGTGCGTGAACACTCATAGGTAATCAGTGTGTACGGATAATACTCGAACATTAGAGGAAGTTTGCACACTTACACTTTAAACTGTATAGGAAGAATAGTGGGGCGCGTCTTGGTGGATAGCACTATCTATATGTTATATAATCTATAATCTATCTATATACATATTAATATCTAACGCGTATTACAGAGTATATAAATAAGCTAAGTAATTGTTCACCAGAAACCATATTTATATTTACACCCAAACATAGCATTATATACCAACGAAGGCTGATCCACTCAAATAAATTCACTTCATATGTCGGGGGGCATTTCCACGTCGAGGTCCGGACCATCTAATCCCGCGACAAATGCTCGGGCTGGTCAGCCGCTGAGTTTTAAATCGATTGAATAGTGCTATCTGTGTATGGAGTGGTAGCAATTCGTCAATGTCCCGATATAATCCCCCCCTCAATGAGTTCTAAGCCCGCCTGGAGGGATGTCGCGTCATCCATCACCGACCGACTAGCTCGATCGCTACCCAGACTACGAACACGCCAAGTCATCGAATAGAAACTATCGCGATCCTTAAAAAAAATATTCCTTGCCTCCTTCATGCTTAATTAGTTTTCTCAAAATTGCCTTTCTTGTAATCTGGCTAAAGAGCCCTGGCCATTATTTGTTCGTAACTTCCCGAAGTTTGTTGAAGTGTTCTTAAAATGTATATTTAGTCGAGTGTTTTGAGTCTCGAAATAGGATTGTTAGATGGCATTTAAATGGTCGATGGCAAATCCTCTCAGGTATCATGTAATTTCATGGCTACGGATTTGTTGTAATGAGAAAGAGATCTAAGATAATAATATATAATATAATATATCCTCACGCCTTCCCACAAGGGTCCCCGAAGGGGTAGGCAGAGGTGTATAGGTAATACCCACACACCCACTTTCCGCCAGAGGTATATTAGGTGCCAACGTGACAGATGGCGAGTCCATCGCCGTTACTCAAGCACGACTATACATACGCCTTTGAATTTCTTCTCAGACGTATGCAGGTTTCCTCTCGATGTTTTCCTTCACCGTAAAGCTCGTGGTGTGACTAATCACTGTACTTAAGTTCAGAAAAACTCATTGGTACAGGCGGGATTCGAACTTGCGATCATTGCGTCGCAGGCAACTGCTCGAACCACTCGGCCACCACGGCTTATTATATAACAATATATGTAATATACAAATATAATAATTTAGGCCGATAGTGGTCGATTAATTGAGGCCGTGGTGGCCGAGTGGTTTGAGTATTAGCCTGCCACACAAATAGTGAAAGATTTAATCCCGACTGTGCGAACGAGTTTTTCTGAACTAAGTACAGTGATTAGTCACTTTATTTAAACGTTGAGCTACGTATACGTTCGAGAAGAAATTAAATGACATATGTATAGGTACTATGTATTGCAGGCGTTTATAGTCGGCGGTAACCGCTTACCATCAGAGGACGTAAGTTTACATTTGGACATTTGTATGAAGCTTGCTGAAGTGGCCTTGCCACAATATTCGTTTAGTGAAAAACAATAATGTTCTACTCAATCTACTCTAGTAGAGCGATGTAAATATCTGGCCGTGAAAGTAGGGAACACATCTGGTACAGAACAATTTATCGTGAATACGTGATGTTCGCTTACTGAATTGCGGGAATCTATGTCAGTGATCAATACTATAAATACAGCAAATGTTATAAAGGCTCTTGGCGTAGTTCTTTCTGCGCATATCGATGTAACTCTGAAGTTAGACTACTTAATCAAAGTCGGTATAAGTTGACTGATGAATACCAAACTGGTTCTGTACCTTGGAGGACACACATAGCCACCCGATGTCCGTTTGCGATTATTACGGCTCACAATTTCTCCGTAGCGATGGTCTATGGCGATCAAACGGGAACCATTTATGCTTAGAGAACTCCCTATATGTCAATAAGCACTCTATTATTAAACAAATTGTCTAATTATCACGAGTTACGCCACACCTTAGCAGTTCGTTCTGGTGCCATCGTAAATAATGTCGGTCTATTATGGATATTACTATTCATTTCGTTTCCGAAGCGAAGATGTTCTTCGCAAAAGGCAGTATAAATAAACCTTTTCCAGTATATTTACACTACATTAACGTTCTGGGGCAAAATATATTAATAAGAAGTAATATAATACATACATATCATCACGCCAGGTCCCTTACGGGGTAGGCAGAGAGTATAGAGCGCCAGTTCTCTCTAGACTTACATACCTCTTTCGCTTCGTCCACATTCATCAGTCTCTTCATACATGCTCGTCGGTTTCGAGTACTCTTAACGTTCCCGTCCTTCAGAGTCCGATCTATTTGATCCAGGTAGTTGGAACGTGGCCTTCCTCTGCCTCTTCTTGCACACACTTTTGCTTTGTATATAATAAGAAGTAACTTTTGCCATTATTAACTTTTTTATATATACAAACCTTCACGCCATCCCGCAAGGGTACCCGAAGGGGTAGGTAGAGTTGTATAGGTAGTACTACCCACACACCCATTTTCCTCCAGAGATATTATATTATATTATATATTTATATTTTTTTAGGTGCCAACGTGATAGATTAATGAATGATAATGATAGATGGCGAATAGTATAGTAGTTTCCTCTCGATGTTTTCCTTCACCGTAATGCCCGTGGTGTGAGAAATTAATGTACCCACTTAAGTTCAGAAAAACTCATTACATCATTTACTCTATAGCCATAAAAGGATCAATTGGTAGTTCAGAACAATCACGCTATCAGTAAGTGATTGAAATTTCGGTTTTTTGTTTATAAACGAATACTGCGACAGAATTTTCCGATATTGCTCGAAGGTACAATAAAAAGACTTAATGATATGTCTCGAGGGATTCAATGGCGATGACATCAATTCCCAATACATTTTCTGAATGGTCTCAAAACAACGACTTAAAGACAAGCCATTGTGGCTCAATAGGATCTTCAGTTCAAATTCTCAGCTGTAATCGAGGTAAGGTGTCCCCATCCGTCTACATGCAATTATTAATATTCCTTTTCTTGCTATAACTACGGTATCTAGAAAAGAGCTTCTTGGAAACAAATCTCACCTTCGGAGATAAAAAGAGGTTTAATGTTACTATCTCACAAGCCTCTAAAAGTCCGGTTTCAGCATTGACACCAACCTACAAGTCACTCTTGAAGGTGAAATGAAAACTATCGTCTGTCAACAAGGTCAATTGTAATTAGTCTTTTTCGAATAAATTGTAATATTCCTCTTCTAACAATGCCCTGCGTTTTAGCCCACGTACAATTTGATTAGTTCAGATCCAGCTTATAATCCAGTTCGTACCAAATTTCATCCAATTCCGCCAAGACACTGGCGAAATTGAGTACAAAAAAATCTATACATAGGTACTCACAAGCTTCCGTATGTACAATATTTGTAGGATTCTATTTTACAACTAGACTACTAGATTCTCAATTCTATGCAAGTAGAAACACAATGCTAACAAAGACGCGTAACGTAAACTAGACGGTTCAAGTGAAAAGCTGGTATATATCCAGCTAGCTCCAAATTTTCATGCAACACAAACAAGCGAGATCAGAATGGCAAATAAACATGTGAAGCTTACATCAGAGATAAGGAGGTAGCAAACAAGCTGACGTACCGGATACGCTCCGCTCCGTCAGCTTCCGCCGCCGCCGACACCGGAAATCTACCGCTTGCATTAACGTCGTAAATATAAAGGAGGTAAAGAAATTGCGGACCTTATAAACGTCACATATGCCGGGACCACTTCACACTTGACCCCTTTCAGTGATGCGCGAATGAATTAGTGGCTCAGCGACCGCACTGGGAAAAAGGTCTATTTAGAAAACTATTATGATAAAATATTTATCCACCTAAAGTATTTTGGCAAGGGTAAACGAGAAGTCGTAACGTGGTGTCACCGCTTATGTCCGGGATACTAAACTTTTCGACCAATAATGGAGGCAGCTCTTAAATCTCTCTTGTATCGCGCATTTTAAAACCATTATTTTATCATACCATGAGTTTATGTTATTAGTATGTAGAGTAAATTGGTTGAACTATATGCGAGTCGAATGCTGTCAAGATTGACAGGGTATATAAGATATTTACCACAGTCAATGCCAAAAAATATATAATAGAAGGTTGTAATGAAAGTCGCAAAGCTCATACCATCGCATTTTGGAAACACCCGGCAGGTACCCATACTAGATGTCGGACTTACAACAAAAATGTATATGTATAAGATACATCCTTACTAATATTATAAATGTGAATGTAAGTTTGTTTGTTACGCTTTCACGTAAAAAATACATAACCGATTATCATGAAAGTTTGTACACATATTCCTGGAGGTATAAGAAGTAACATAGGATACTTTTTATTGAAAAAAAAATCATTTATACGACGGAAAAAAGCCGGTTTACTGATATTTTTTTTACGGTGATGGCTTATACACAGGATTAAGACATAGGCTACATTTGAATCCCGAAAGATTCAAAGCTCTAATATTATAAAGGCAAAAATGTATGTTGCTCTTTCCAAGCGGGCGAAGCCGCGGGCATAAGCTAGTACTTTACATAAAAATATACATGTTGATCAGCGATGTTCGTTATGAGATTTTCAGGTTGTGTGAATTGTTAGCAGTGCTTCGGGGTATGAATTTATCGCGGTCCAGCGTTAACTTCATTATCCAATGGTATTACTGCTCTTCTACCTTGGGCTGTTATACATGATATATGTAAACCTCTTAGACTTAAGACCTAATGTAATAATATTTTTCAAAATTGGAATAGAATTTCCTGAAATTAGCGCGTTCAAACACAGAAAAGAACAAACTGTCTTTGTAAAATATTATATCCTCACGCCTTCCCATAAGGTATAGGCATAGGTGTATAGGTAATACCCATACACCCACTTTCCACCAGAGATATATTAGGTGCCAACGTGACAGATGGCGAGTCCATCGCCGTTACTCAAGCACAACTATATACATAGGCCTTTGAATTGCTTCTCAGACGTATGCAGGTTTCCTCTCGATATTTTCCTACTAAAGGTCAAGTTCAGAAAAACTCATTGGTACAAGTAGTAACAAGCGAATTATACATGTTTATTGCGATCATTCTAAGGATATGGTGACTCTGCCTGTTTGTCACCTCTGCATAAATATTTTTAGAAGAGTGTTAACACGTTGGAAGCATACGAAGAACTAGTAGTCGCAATAACAATGTTGCGTTAACCGTAAACCGAGGTTTCCAACCATTTAATGATGTTTTACGGGCCATTTGGACCCCGCACGGTTTTATGTTTAGTCGTCGTTACGTTTAGTCGCCTTTTATCAGTTTTCAAATAATCATTCCACGAATACTTTCAATGTAAGTGAAATAGTTTAATTTCGTAATTGAAAAGCCATTTTAAAGTCTTTAGATATCCTCACGCCTTCCCACAAGGGTGTACACCCACTTTCGCCAGATATATATCTTAGGTGCCAACGCGACAGATGGCGAGTCCATCGCCGTTCCTCAAGCATGACTATACATAAGCCTTCGAATTCAGCTTCTCGGACGTATGCAGGTTTTCTCTCGATGTTTGTGTTGTGTGACTAATCACTGTACTGAAGTTAAGAAAAACTCATTGATACAGTCGGGATTCGAACATGCGACCTTTGTGTCTCAGGCAACTACTCAAACCACTCGGCCACCAAGGCTTTTGCGCAAACATAGTAATAATACATATAAATGAAACGATGTTACTGTATTATCTTCCGTTCTTTAATTTAATAAAATTATAAAAGACAACAATAAAGATGAAAACGTTAATTGAACTCGAATCGGGGAACATCTAATATTTTTATGAAGAGACTGATTTAGCCGAAGCGAACGAGGTCTGTGAGTGTAGATATGGCTGGGGATCCACTCGTCCTACCTGGTAAGAGACGCGGAAGAGGAAATTTATCCCTGAATAAATACATTTAATAAATCATTTATTATACGAGCATGTATGAAGAGACTGATGAATGTGGACGAAGCGAAAGAGGTATGTAAGTCTAGAGAGAACTGGCGCTCTATACTCTCTGCCTACCCCGTTAGGGACTCGGCGTGATGATATGTATGTATGTATGTATTATAAGAGGTCTTTATAATACGAGGTAAATGCGATGATTAGTACCTGAAAAGATATAATTTCAAATCAATAAGTATCTACAGTTATAAAACACTGTTTACAGCAAACAATATCACTTTATTAATATTATAACATTCCCTTCTAGGCTTTCTTAGAAGAGATATCCTCATAAAGCAGTTACCATCATCTATAAATGACTGTTTTGATAAGCTTTATACTTGTATCAAGAGCATTAAACGATGTAAAATGTTGAACAAAAGCCATTAACAGGTCGTAACTTTACACTGTAAACAGCGTCCCATATAAAATTTGATAGTTTTGTCACCAACATTATAACGACCAATCAAATACAGAGCTCTTAAAGAGGAGCAGGGCCACAATGCACAAGTAAAGGCTTTTGATTAGTGTGAAATCTCACATAGTTATATTCAGATATATTATGGGTATATCATATCTTAAAACTAACTTTTTCATTCTAAATTCAACCATTAACAAAATCTTTGATAGTTAATTAAATAATATATTATCATTATCCCGATCACAGACTTTGTCCGTACAGACATGCATTAATTCACTGCAGTGTCTTATATGCAGTGAGTTATGGTTTGATAATCTTTCGACATGATGCCCACTTCCACCTTCTACCACCGCACCTCTCGCCATCGACGGGGAATTCATCCCCATACCTTGGAACCACAAAGGTCTCGCACTGTGCGCTTCCAAAGGAGTTTTCCAAAGGTTCCGCGAACGCTCATCAGACTGTGGAATGAGCTCCCCGTTGAGGTTTTCCCTGGAGAGTACAGCATGGAGTTCTTCAAGAAGGGTGTGAAAAGATTCCTGCAGGGTCGGCAACGCGCGAGTGATACCCCTGGGGTTGCAAGCGTCCATAGGCGGCGGTAACCGCTTACCATCAGGCGGACCGCATGCTTGTTTGCCATCCTTGTGGTATAAAAAAAAATCTTTCGCTAGAAACTTAAGACGCTTAATAGTATGAGATATAGTAGGTTGTAAATAAATTTATGAGAAGGAAGGAAACCGGCATTCAAACAATATTACAATAAGTAACAGCTTCCGAAAATATTGGCAGGTAACAAATTTTGTTTCCCGCGAATGTGCGGGTAGAAACACGATTTGTGATTGATTTCCTTTGGAACATACATTTTCTTGGAGTCAGGTGCTGAGAAAATATGCCCCGAGACACGCTCAGAATAGTTCCTTTATTGAGCGATGGTGATTGATTGTCTGTTAAGCCTTTTAATATTACGCCTAGAAAAGTAACACCGAGGTATATTCGACGTGATAAAAGCAAACCCCAATCCTTTCACCTTTTGTTGCTATGACGTGCACACACATTATTATTCATTAAATAAATACGCTAGCAAAAATGTCTTTAAAGGATATTTTATCTTCTCAAAAGTAGGGAGAGGTTCCCCCATTATATGAGCTGCGTGGTTGCCGAGTGGTTCACGTAGTCCTCTACAACTGCACAAGGATTGGAAATTCAAATCCTGACTTTACTAACGAGTTGTTTTTAAACTTATACTAATTATACTCGTAAAGCTCGCGGTGTGATAGCACCACAAAAATTGGTCCTACAGATCTTGTTCTGAAGCAGACTAATATCCATTCCACCAGCTGACAGCACGATTTGCCGAGAAGATAAAGACAAACAATACACATTAAGAATTCACTGCAAACTACTACCACAGTACTACCAAGGTATGCATTGAGTATTTCTAAAGTATCTGAACTCCATTTGTAACTACTTCATTCAAACCAAAATTGTCTCTAACGCGCACTGCAGGGACACTTTACCGAGGTCTCAATGGATATCTGCTTGTAATACAACCCCTGGAGAACGATCGAACCGGAACCGTTTCAGTGCTCTGTGTTAATGTATTCTAAGGATAGTGATGCAGCGCTGCAACTGACTCGACGCTGAGATTTATTATTTATTTAAAAACTTACAGTTTTGCTTCTAACACAGGACTTCTTCTGGACTTCGCGTAAGAATGGTAGAGAATGACTGTTACTTCTATTTAAAATTTATATTGCCCAACTGGAGTCAAAGATCGTAGCTAAATGGCACTGTTTCTGGGTAGTGTTGAATTTCCGGATTGCGGTTTCAGATCGCCACAGTACAGGCAGAAGCGACGAAGCCTCATCATCATCATCATCATCAGCCCACACTAGTCCACTGCTGGACATAGGCCTCCCCTAATGAGCGCCATAGCGACGAAGCCTGTGCGTACACAGTACACACGGGGCATAAATAACTAGCTGTGCCCCGGATATCACCCGCGTATAATTGTACTTAATTGTAAAATGTTTTTACCGTGATTAAACATATCCTATGTGTTAATCCAGCTGATAATCTAGCTCTGTTCCAGTTTTATACAGATCCGTTCAGTAGTTTTTTGGCGAAAGAGGAACAAACAACTTGGATATCTGAAGACCGATGGAGCAGAAAGGTTGTTGACTGTAGACGGAAAAGTGCAGCTTTCTACAAGGTAGGATGACTGGATAAAGTTCATGGGAAGCTTTGGTTGCAGGTGTTTTGATAGGTCAATATAGTGATATCTTGGGACAATTGATCTAAGAATCTGTATAAAAGATTAATAGAACCGCCTGCGATTTAATTATGTGCTCTTCATTGAGGTAGTAATTTTTCTATAAGACAACACTTTATAATTTTAGAATTATGTAAAGAAAATATTAAGAACGGAAATTTAACTAAGGGAACCAAATCTTTGCCAAACGTTTAATTGGTTTGGACATATAAAATGATAGAAAGTCGGAAAGAAGAAAAACTCATATACCTACAATGTGAATGAATGAACGAATTAATGTCTGAAGGAAGAGCCTGAGGCAGACTACATTCCAACTCTTTCATTTCATTCCAACACCGTTATACTCGCGGTGTGACAGCACTGCACTGTTCAGAAAAAATCATTGGTGCAGTCGGGATTCGAACTTGCAAACTTTGTGTCACAGGCATGACTCTAACCACCTAGGCCGCCACGGCTCTTGCAGCAGCAATGCTAAACTATATTTATAAATATTGCTCATTCAATCATTCAAATACATCAATCCGTAGACAGCAAATGCGAGTAATTCTATTCATTATGTAGTACAAAAGTGTAAGTGCGATTCAGGTATCAGAGCCCGTCTTCGATTCCCACTAGAACTACTTTTAATTAAATTGAGCGCTCTTACCTGCACTCGGAAACTCTTTTAAGTGATTTTGCGATAAACTTCGCTACAAACTGAAACAATACTAAGGCACTTAAAGTTGAAAGAATGCTCTAATTTGATTGAATTCGGTACTTTAAGATAAGTTATACACAAATAGTTTCCCAAATACAACAAAGCTGTTTTCTTTAACTGTGTACTCAAATGATCTTTAGATGCAAAATTTAAATCTTTATATCTTCACAAGGCTACTCGAAGTGGTAGGCCAAATTTAACCGAATTTAAACTAAATTGCTATCGTTATCGGTGGCGAATCCATCACATTTCTAAAGCGCTCAACATAATGCTTTTGAATTTCTATATTCGAACAAAATATGATGACGTATGAACAAATATGTTCAACGTCAAGCTCGTAATGTGATTAAATTATCCTACAATATTATGAATGCAAATAGGCGCGCCTATTTGCACGGTCGCTTATTGCTCTTTCACGCAGAAATTGCTGAACGGACTCGGATGATATTGAACAGAAATCTAAAGACTATTAGCTAGTTAGGAGGCCTACCAGAAAGGTTATGTTTTTTCTTCTTTTAAAATCAAATTTTACTCGGTTGAAACCGCAGACAAAACTAGTATTTCCATAAATTCCGATTCCATTTCCATAAATCAAATAGTTATTTGCATCTTTGTATAAAAATACAGTAAGTTGTAACTTTTCAAGTAAAAGGTTATATTACTCTGCGGAAAGAAGGGTGGATATAAAAACAACGACACGACAATGTCGTCCTCGAGCCGGTGACCGCAAAAACTTTAATGGTTTCTTTTATCGACCATTCGCGAGTAATGGTCACCTCCTTTTGTTCCGTTGCAAGGCCTAATCTTTTAAGCTCTTTTCAGTATTTTTATAAAGACTACTTGCTGGGACCGTAGCTTCGTTTGCTTGTGTTAAAATTACGGGATAATAACGCCTATCAGAATTTCTATTTACGATTTTTACATCGAATATGTAGTTTCAAAGAGGACCTTAGACATACAAAATTTTTATGATTAGTACTGCTATTCAAAGTAATACACTTATTCCCAAGAGATGGCAGCACTTGTATATTTATCTATAATTATGTACTTCACGTACGTGCTTTCGAGTATTTTCCTGTTGAATTCCAGTAGATTTAACTGATCTTTCTTTTTGCAATTTTTTTTTGTCAAATTATTGTAATATATTGCGTAATGACTCGGATATAGAAGAACATAACTTAACATAAATAATAGTCTCAAAATTATTCTAATTTCATAACACGACTACTCAACTTATTCAATAGTTGATGGGCTAGAAGGGTTCTAAATACCTGAGAGGCAAGCAATACGCTTAATTAATTACGGCGGCTTTTAATGTCAACATTCCTGGGTCGATTTGCTAATCAACTGGCGGCTCAACCACGTTCAATATTGAAACATGTTGTTTATCCGCCGATATCTAATACCTAGCCCACTTAAACTAATTTAGTGCCTTTGTAGCTCATTCGAAATATACTCGGGTTGTTAGAGAAGATACATAAATTGAAGACAATTCTCAAACAAAATATTTTTCATATTAAATAATAATATATTCTCACGCCTTTCCACAAGGGTCTAGTAAGGGTTAAGTACCTACACACCCACTTTCTGCCAGAGATATATTTAGGTGCCAACGTGACAGATGGTGAGTCCATCACTGTTACTCAAGCACGACTATACCATACCATACGTCTTTGAATTGCTTCTCATACGTATGGAGGTTTCCTCCCGATGTTTTCCTGCATCGTAAAGCTCGTGGTGTGACTAATCACCGTACTTAAGTTCAGAAAAACTCATTGGTACAGTCGAGGTTCGAATTTGCGATCTATACGTCGCAGGCAACTACTCGAAACCCTCGACCATCACGGCTTTAAAATAATAATAATATGAAAAATTGCTCATCATACAATTATTTGATGCAGGTGCCACCAGCCATCGATCCAGATGGCTAGTCTTATAATACATTCTGTATATAAGTACCATACATACAAACATATTGGTATTTCAAAGAGCCTCTTGCAACTAAAACATCGTCTGCACAACGATTGAAAACGTACATTACACATGAGCACAACTTCGTGGAATTAACAAATGACTTGTTTCAAGCACGTAATAAATTCCAGAGTACATTTAGCCTCGGCGGCGTCACTGTACGTTATATCCTGACACGCATTCGCAGGATTAAGCTTTGCATATTCCACACTAGCTCTCTCTGCACCGCAGAACCAGCTCCCATTACATATTCAAGTGATGCTATAAATTGCTGAGCGATCGCCACTTGCTTTTCAAATATCTATACCCAGTGAAGAGAGTATTATTTAGTCTAGAGCAAGACGGATGACGCGCTCGAACTTTAATATTCAAGCGTATTTTCAATAGTATATTTAAAGACCACGGCGTCTTTCAAAGATTGGATACTCAAGTATCCAATCGATTTGATCTATGTCATTGGAATGTGGTCGTTCTCTGCCCCTTTTCCACATACGTACCTAATATGTGTATTTAAATATATTTTTTAAATATTTTACATACTTATACTAGCAACTTACCAGTAAGCGGTACGAACCGCACATAAACCTAAACCTAAATATTATTATTATTAATATTAAACCTTGCAAAAACCCCTTCACATCCTTATTGAAGAGCCCTCTACTTTACTCAAAACTCATTGGTACAGTCGGGATTCGAACTTGCTATCTTTGTGTCGCAGGCAACTACTCCAACCACTCGGGCACCACGGCTCTTATAACAGATAAAGCAGAATATCTTAATATTTTAATCCAGACTTAAAGACCTCCTTCGCTTCATTCATAGTAGAAAACACAACGGATATGTTTAAGGTTTCCTATTTTGAGAATGGCAAGCCTGTCTCTCTAGAGAGATCCTTTTCTCATATCCGATTCACGCTATCCGATGTCTATTATTGTATGGCAATAACATTAAGCGCTGAAAAAGATTCCCGCAATCAATGTAATTACGATTAAATTGATTGTTTAAATACTTACAGTGTAGGATTTTGTCTAGAGTAGTTGAACAGATAAAATTATGAACCTCAATTTTTCCTTTCATTATCTAATATCATCCGTAAGTAGAGCAGTTGTTATCGCTTCTCTAAAAAATGCTCGGTTTTATCCAGAACAATATAGTTACGGGTCGTTATAAAACACGCTCCAGACCATTTGAGCTCGCTACGAGGATAACATATTATAAGGGATACTGGCTGTTATTTTTACACGGAGAGCCCCGAGTGGACTACAAATCAAGATAACAAGCGAAGATACACGCCACACGGAAATATTTACACATAGAACAGCTATGCTTTATTCAGTCGATTGTCAAATAATTGTAAATTATGTGCTCTAGTTGCATCCTACAAATCCGTGCGCGTGGAATGTGAGGGACATGCCTGGATATAATATGTATGTCTAATGAAATGTGATTAGTATGCATCATCATAATGGGGTAGGCAGAGAGTATAGAGCGCCAGTTCTCTCTAGACTTACACCTCTTTCGCTTCGTACAACTAACATAATATGTATATACATTTTTTTTTCGTATACATAAAGTAGCAGTCGAATTAAGAAGAATGGTCGAAGATATCGTGGGGTTAATTAAATGATATTCCCTATTTTTATATAAGACATCGATTCCCCTTCCCTCGTCGTTACATAGGAAAACAATTGAGGAGCTTTGTTCGTAAAGTGTGTTTGTTTTATAAACAACGGAGCCCTCTATTTATCAAGTTCTGTAAAGAAAACAGTCAGTAGCTTCGTTGTCGCGACGTATCCGAAGAAGAATTAATCGGATGTACTTAGCTCATTCATTCTTCGAACCTGATGATGTATTTCGTAGCTATTGTCAAGTGCATTGTGTTTTTGTTTAACGCAGGTCCGCGAAGGTGCCCCTTGATTCGATATTGTCACCTATCTATTTTCTACAAATGAATATATTATGCGCAAATATGTTTAGTACATCCTGATGGAGCGAAATAGGTCTGTAAGTCAATAAAGAATTGGCGCTGTACTCTCTGACTACCCCAAGAGGTACTCGGCGTAATATTATGTAGGTATATGTGTATTATATATATATTGTAAATTTTATATAACCAAGCTATAAGCTAACGTATTCTTTTTTATTGGTTAAGTTTGGTGTAAAACCAACTGTTACGACTAATTTCTATCGATGAATATAATACTAGCCCATTTGACCTTACCCCGCGCTGGCATCGGCTCGCTTTCTCGTGATTAACTTCAGAATAAGGCAATTCATCGAAAGAACAAGTTTATTACTTTCAAGTTTTCCGTTCAATGCGAGCAGGTCCCTAGAAATTTACTCGCACAATATGCCCAATTACAGAAATTGTAAAGATTCGGGAAAATTCATTGGTCTCCATCGTTTTTAGATGCTTAAGCCGCTTTCTCCGAATTTCCGCGGATATAATTATGGAAGTTTAGGAGGAAACATCATAACTGGAATTATTCCTATAAGAGAAGCAATAACATACTTGCATTTATACTCGCGTATACTGAAGCTGTGCTCATAAACCAAACGTACCACTATGAAATCCTATCTATCATTGTGTATACCAATATTTATTTCTAAAACTTAAGCAGCGAAAATATAAGTACATATAAAAAATACAAAATAATAAAAGACCGATCAAACTACACTGTACGTAATAGTAGTCCCAATAAATGTCCGTCACTCGGAATATTGCCTAGAAGGCTGATGGAATTGTCACTTTTCATGGCATTCGCTGAACGAAATATTTACAAATCCTCTTGACACGGAATATCTTAAAATGCTGCGTCATTCGGGCAATATCGAGTATCAAAAACATATATCCTCACGCCTTCCCACAAGGGTCCCCGAAGGGGTAGGCAGAGGTGTATAGGTAATACCCACACACCCACTTTCCGCCAGAGGTATATTAGGTGCCAACGTGACAGATGGCGAGTCCATCGCCGTTACTCGAGCACGACTATACATACGCCTTTGAATTTCTTCTCAGACGTATGCAGGTTTCCTCTCGATGTCGCAGGCAACTGCTCGAACCACTCGGCCACCACGGCTTATCAAAAACATTAACCAAATAATTCAAGCTATTCGTAGTCCTACCAACTGTTCATCAGACAATCTAATTCCAATAGTATGTAGGCAAATACAACATAATTTAAAGATAAGTATAGTGGACAGAATATCTGATGAATCTGTCTGGCTGGCAACGGAGAAATTGTCGCGCCAAAACGCGCGTCGCAGCGTTATGCCTAGCTCGTTAACTTGACGATTGTCGTAAGCGGTTCCATCGAGCTTTGTTTTACGAGAACACCGCTGCAGCTATTTGTCAAAAGATTCAACTAAACGCTTATCCATTATCTTTACATAAAATCACGTTCAGCCTTAACGAGGCTGGTTAAGCGCGGAATAATTCCTCGACAGCATAAACGGTTGTTATAACAAATTACTGCAAACGAAACACTACCATTACTCGTGCTTCCATGTATACTGGTATGAGCGAAGTATTGTGATCCATTTTCATTGACGATAAGGAATATAATCATCTATTATACTGCTTCAAAGTGGGACCTACTCTAATTACTACAAAACCCGCCTATATATACGCCAGATATATTTATTTCTTTATAGCTTATGCCCGCGGCTTCGCCCGCGTGGAAAGAGCAACATACATATTTTTGCCTTTATAATATTAGAGCTTTGAATCTTTCGGGATTCAAATGTCGCCTGTGTCTTAATCCTGGGTATAAGCCATCACCATAAAAAAATATCAGTAAACCGGCTTTGTTTCACCGTAAAATTGTTTTTTTTTTTAATTTTTTTTTTAATAAAAACTTTCATGTTAATCGATTAAGTAGTTTTTACGTGAAAGCGTAACAAACAAACTTACATTCACATTTATAATATTAGTAAGGATATAAATAGGTATATGATATGTACACATATATAGCTGGAAGGATAGTTAATGATAGATAGTTCAGGCCCTCCTAAAAGGGTTATTGCCATGATGTACCAACATCCTCTTATCACCGAAGATATAGTAAGGTACCAACATGACAGACGGCAAATTTGTCGCTGTTCCTCGAGCACGACTATACGAGTACATACGTATTATTTTATTCTAAAACGTATGCCGTAGAGATATCTAAGCTCTCGATATTTTAGTTCACTGTAATGATCGTGTGGTGATTACAATCTGTATTTAAAAATCTGAAAAGCTCAATAATGCCGCTATTCGAACTTGCAATTTTGGCGTTACACGCGACTAATAGACCAACGGGGCTATCATTACAACAGGCGTATAAAAATATATAATATAATATAATAATATATCCTCACGCCTTCCCACAAGGGTCCCCGCAGGGGTAGGCAAAGGTGTATGGGTAATGTAATGGGTGTAATACCCACACACCCACTTTCCGCCAGAGGTATATTAGGTGCTAACGTGACAGATGGCGAGTCCATCGCCGTTACTCAAGCACGACTATATATACGCATTTGAATTTCTTCTCAGACGTATGCAGGTTTCCTCTCGATGTTTTCCTTCACCGTAAAGCTCGTGGTGTGACTAATCACTGTACTTAAGTTCAGAAAAACTCATTGGTACAGTCGTCGTTCGTTTGCGTCGCAGGCAACTGCTCGAACCACTCGGCCACCACGGCTCTACTAGTACTACTAATAGTAGTACTTTTATAATAAGTTCGTTCGAATAAACAAACTAAATGCCTCTGAAATATCTGTAGTTATTGATGTGAAACTGACTGACTATCTTTATTTATAACGTACTTGCATCTTGCCTACTCAAGTGAACGTCACGCCGTGAAAAATTGCATTTTTATTCCGAACCAAGTATTATTTCCTCAGGATCAGAGCTATTTTGTTTAACTTCCGATTCCACCGCTGCGCGCTAGCTAGATAGCGCTGCTAGTTTTTTAATGACATTAATAGAATAAAAAAAAATACCTTGGGATAGGTTTTTTTTTTAATAAGAAGAACTGTACAGTCCTGCTCTGTATGTCTCCATCTCTATTTCAACAAAAGAACTTAGCATGTACAACATTAATTTATTTCCTATAAAAGTACGTGTAATTTTGAAGAAACTATGAAATTCATTACTAAAGAAAAAGTGATTCATAGGGGAGGTCACGACCCTCAGCATTGAGGAAAACGACGCGAGGAGGAGGATGAAATTCATACGAAACGTTTTAAAAAGTATTGCGTCTTATTTTATCCGCAGACTGATACAGTACACAGTAGTGATATTTACTGTCAATTATCGCGAATCCCGTTTAGCTAAGTTAAGCTATACGCGGTACCCCGCGGTATTAACCGGCGTTTATTTAAATTTAAATAATTTATTTCTTCTTACGCGTTACCTTAGCGTCTGCGTAGTAGCAGGTTAAATAATATTTCTTTAAAGTATTTACCAAACATCCTGCTAATTCTAGTGATTAAACACTTCGTTTATTATATTATAACCCAAATAAAGTAATGATAACTTACAATACCTACTTCAACTTACATTTTATTTACTTATATACATATCACGCTGAGTCCTTGTCTGTATATCCAAGACATTATGTTACGTTTAATGTTCATGTATATATTTCAAATATCTTGCTTTTGAAAAATAGCTGTTCAATTCAAACTTTACAAATGCAATTTAAATATTCAATTTCACATGGACTTCGCTTAATCGGATACTGACACGAAGCTGAGTGGAACAAGGAAAACCGCGTATGCAAAAAGTCTTTATGCATTTCAAGGGTTGTACCCTATGCTTATAAAACCGCAGAACGCGATGGAGGAATTGAAAATAGAGCCCTTGTTATTTCGAGTACATGTGGAGTGGAATACAAAGGGGAACATTGTCTCTCACTCGTTATGCACTGCTTCAGACGCTCTGATAACAAACCGCGGGTTACGTGTGTTCCGAATAAAGCAATTTTATCTCATTTTAAGTAGGTTCGTAGCGATGTTTTTTACGAGATACTTAACAGGCGGTTTATCGGTCAACGCGGTCGACATAATTATGCCACTATATTCACAATAACAACAAATTATGAAAATTAAAAAAAAAAATGTTATAAAACTCGGAATCAACATTGCTATCCAACGTGGCAATACTAGCTTACTACTGCTACTCTTCTTGGCACTTAACCGAGGAATATTTATTTTTGTCACAAATATTATATCTGTATTCTGTAAGGAATTACTTTTGCAACATATAAGTACTTATACGTAGTAGGTATTCTAATTTGGAGTAATGTGATTATTTTTGTCAACTGTACTTGCCTTATTGTATTAAAAGAAAAAAATCTCATATATAATTGCGACACGTTGAGTTGATATTGAAAACTTATAGACGTTAAGTCGTCTAACTTCCCACAAGGGTCCCCGAAGAGGTTGGCACTTGGCAGAGATGTGTAGCATTTTGCCGGAGATATAATATTTAGGAGCCAACGTGACAGATGGCGAGTCCATCGCGTCAAGCACTTTTCTCAAACGTATGCAGATTTTCTTTCGAGGTTTTCGTTTAGCGTAAACCCCGTGATTTGTTCAACCACCGTACATGCTTATGTAAAACAAAATCATTGGTACAGTCGGGATTCAAATTTGCATTATTTGCATTACTCCTTATACCTCTCGGTCACCATGGTTCAAGATCAAGTTAAGACACATGTCGTATCAAATCTAAACATCCAAATGCGTATGTAACCTCTATGTACCTACCTCATCTCAAAGTGCGTAGCATAACTTTCCAAAGCTGGTTTGGTTAGCAGACGGCTGCTCTCGGTGTGTCCATAGTAGCTAATTACAGGAAGAGCGGAGGTAATTAAAACCAGGATATTAGGCGTGGAGCAATCATAGCGTGGTTATAACACTTGCTGCACTCAAACAATCTACTAACTCAATGTTCTCGGTTGCTGCATGGATGAAGGGAACGAGGGATGTATGAGGTAAATACTTAACAATTTTGAGAATCCTCATTTTAACTGATTACGTATAATTTCCATTTAACAAAATATGCAACGGTACCCGAAATCGCCAAACGTGTATGAAGAGACTGATGATCATAACCAATTCAATACCGGTATATCTTTTAACATAAATATCCTGACGCCTTGTCACAAGGGTCCCCGAAGTGGTAGGCAGAGGTAATTTTAGGTGCTAACGTGACAGATGGCGAGTCCGTCGTCGTTACTCAAGCACGACTACACATACGACTTTGAATTGCTTCTCAGACGTATACAGGTTATCTCTCGATGTGTTCCTTCACCGTAAAGCTCGTGGTGTGAAAACTCATTGGTACATTTGGGATTCGAACTGGCGATCTTTGTGACGCAGGCAATTACTCGAACCACTCGGCCACTACGCAATACAAAAATATTAAGTTTTAGCACAGTCATGTTTAAGATTAACTCTGAAACAAAGTACCAACAATAATTGCTTTCAATTGCCAGTGGCGCATCACGTAAATCAGCATTCCAATGATGCATGGGAGTCGCGTCGACAATCTGACTGTTGCAAATGCATTGGACGCATTTCGCTTTACGAATCTGTTTGATTCGCTCCGTCCGGTGCCAATGTAAACGCTTTCCTCAACCTGTAATTTTACTACACAATCCTTTCTACCCAATCAATGGTTGTAAGCTATTTTCAATGAATTGGAAAGTGTTTTGGAGCGTCGCACAAAAATTCTACGGAAGTTGGGATCAACACAGTTGGGATCTTTTTATAATTATCTTCATTGTATTTTGCTGTCCTCGTTATTATCAAAATAAAAGACATTGATAATTCTTCAAATTAGGACTCAAAACATTTTATATTTTGGTAAAGAATAAGAAATATGTGTTTAAACCAATATTATTAGTAGCACTTTTTAAGCTATGATCGCAGGTAGCGTCTAGTTTGTTAATAAAGCCTAGTATATAGCCTCCACGTCTAATAGTGTTCACGTGGACGTAAATCATAGCACACGCTTAGCGCCCCTGGAGAGAAACCGTGGCGCGAATGGACAGTATGGGAAATTGGAGGTACATCATTAATTATGAATTTGTTTTCCACGCTGTAGATTTTCAGGCTGATATATTATAACAAAACCTAAGTAGTACTACAACAACAATCACGTTAATTTCTGAGGAAATCATAGCACAAAAACTTGAGCTTCAGAAAGCCCTAAAGTCGTCCTAAAAAGTATTTCTAACTACGAGCTACTCGAAAAGTAGTTCTGACGATGCTTGAGCCTTTAGTATTGAGTATAATTCCAACGGTGACCTCTTTATGAATAAGTTATGACAGAATTTAACCGCAATCCCACTCAATTACCTATACCAATGTATATATTTCGAAACTGACTATTACCAAATAATAAGGTACGTAACATTATAATAATATTATAATGTATGAGATTTCATCGACTTAGTATTCTGAAACGCTTACTTAGCATTTCCACGAACCTTATTCAATACTCCATTGGAAAACAATAACGAAAAAGTATCTTATAAAAATTTAACAAGTTCGTTAAAATTTTTGTAAATAAACATCTGTCTCTATGATCCGTTATTACCAATTCTAATAATATTTAGGTAGAATATTTAAAGAGGCTTGTGAGAATTAATGCGTCAGATCGTAGGAATCAATTTATAAGGTAAATTCGACAGTTGCGTCCGGTGTCCGGGCTCGCCTCAAGTGGCAGCTATCCGTCACTGTCCAAAGTAAAGCCCCTCAAATGCGTTCTTAAATACGGCGCAGCGCGGCCACCCTACTCCCACGCCTGCTGTCCACTCCGATGCCCCATCAGGTTGATAAAATCACCCATTAGAATCCGTGGACTGAAAAAATATATTTTAGATTTTGTTATTTATCACTAACGGTGATATATACATGGAATTACAGAAGCTATACTCATCGCTATATACA
Source organism: Drepana arcuata (assembly GCA_016069955.1). NCBI lineage: Eukaryota > Metazoa > Arthropoda > Insecta > Lepidoptera > Drepanidae > Drepana > Drepana arcuata. The sequence goes on from JACCPG010011223.1 coordinate 124,409, forward strand.
TGATTGTTTTGGAAAGCACTATATTTGCACTTTTATATGATATTAGCTGTGCCCCACGGTTCCATTCGCGAAAATATTGATTTCATTGGTTGTATTTTTCCTAGAACAATTCATTATCTACTTATGTGTTAATTCTGCTTACTATCTGTCTCTATACCAAATTTCATCCAATTACGGCTTTGTGTGAAGGAAACAAACATCCCCATAAAATGTTGCTTTTATAATATTAGTATGATTACTCTTTTTCTCCGGACATCGTATAAAAGTAAACTATAGTAAGGTAGATGCGGATGTGACCTTCCAAAGCATTGTTTCGATAGACACTCAAAAATATTTCCGAAGAATCAATGCCAAGTATAAATCGAAGCCTTACGAAATTGAAGAAAAATGTGGAGTATGTGTTTTGGAAGATAGCTTATATGTGCAAGAAATGAGCAAATAAATCAATTACACACGCCAGGCGGCGCCACGGGAAATAATTGGATTTGTACTCAAGCGCCCTAGGGGGCGATCGCAAGTTTATTGTCTAACATTCCTCGATTCTACGAGAAAAACCTGACGGAGCTTGAAATAGGACTGCGGATACACCGACGATGAAATTAACTGTCATATTAACCTAACGGGAAAACTATATACCATATTATCTGCGCTAACGACGCAGCCTTAGGTATATTATGATAGAGAGTGTAGTAACAAGTTCTTAATCAAAATGCACGATGTTACGACATCAAAGTAAATTGTTTCATCAGTAATCACTAGAGTTATTTAATTAAAACTGGAACAAGTAACTCGTAAAACTAAGCGCCGAAATCTTTGTCGGCGAGACGCGCCCGTCCAAAATTACTACGGAACTTGCTCCCGACTTATACCTTCACTCGTTAACTAACAAGTGTAAAAGTTTTAACTACACTTTATACGATTTTACCGGCGACATTATTCGCTTACAATAACCGCTTTGTATAGGAGGTCTTGATCTTAATGTGTGATTGAAGTAGCATTGTATACAGAGATTATTATAGACATAGGCTCTACATAGGGGCATCATGATGTGAGCTCATCACGTTCTCTATGCATAGCTTCATTGAGTTGCAAAGACACAATGTAAAGAGTATCATAAACAAAGAAATCACAGTCCAATTAGCTAATCCAAAATCGTCGGATATACATAAGTAATTATTTCTATATAGTTAGAATTAAATTCCGGATACTCTATTTAATATACATACTATTTTGCTGTTTACACGACGCACTGACTTTGGCCAAGTATTTGAGCTTTAAATGCAAATTATCTGTGAAAGTGCAATCACAAATTGGGCAAATCTGAATATTATGTTAATAACTACACTAATAGTCCTGAAACTCGAGACTGTAGTATTTTATTATATGTGGTATATATCTGTCACGTTGACACCTAAAATATATCTCTGGCGGAAAGTGAGTATGTGGCTACTACCTATACACATCCCCATCACCTACGCCTTCGTGGACCCTTGTATGAAGGGTTTAGGATATATTAAATATATTATACACATATTTTTATGTGTACCATTATTATGAATACGCCAAGGGTCTGCGACGACGTTGGCAGAGGTTCATTACATCAAACCAACATTTCGTCGGGGTTTTATTTAGGTGCCAATGTGACATCAATAGCCGGAGCAAAGGGCCCCTGTGATACGCGTCAAGCCAAGACTCACTCTTGAAGTATAATGACCACGGGAAGCTTATTTAGGGAAACGGCGAAAAGTCAAAGCCGGGTTCGTGTTTCGTTTTATTTACTTGAAAATGAAAAAAAAATTGAAAAAGTCTGAAGTCTACCACACCATATTATTTATGGCTCATCCTTACTGACAGAGGTTAGACTTAATTCAAGTGTTAGGGTATCTATAGGTAAGGGTTATCCTCCTTTATTTCTTTTTCAAAGCTCTAGTTTCGTTACGTAAGCAACCAGTTCAAATTTAAATTATTATCCAAATCAGGTAAAATAAACGGCGATTTCTCAATTAAAAACCAGTAATTTTGCCAATAATACGCCAAACCAGTTTGAATTTTCTGGAAATCGAATTCCAATTATTTTTTCCTGGAATTTCGTATGAAACCAAGCTGAAAACGATTAACCCGGTACATTAGCAAACAGGAATCAGTCGACTAACTGAAAATTGCGGCGGCCGCCACGTCGTCGGCTGCCAAACGAACTGTAAAAATAATGGTCACAGTGCAATATACGTCTTAAATCAACGAGTACACTCAAAACTGCACACTTGCATCAAGTTTACAAACTGCATTTTCTCTTATACTCTTCTGCACGACTTTCCACAAGAATCCTCAAAGGAGTTTTAATAATACCCTTTTGTCACTGGAAACATATTTAGGTACCCACGTGACAGATGGTCAGTCTGCCACCAACCCTTGACCCTTGTGGGAAGGCGTAAGGATATATTTATATACATAGTTAGATAATTATGTAAATATAAACACAGGATATTTAAGACAGGTACAAATACTAGTGTCATCCTACAAATATCTGCCCTCAAGTTTTGCAGCCACTATCTCTGACCACTAGACCAGACAGCTGTCTGGCCATCTCTAAAATAAATCATCCAATATTATTGTCTTTTTTTCAAACAATATATTCGTGATAGTGTCAAAAAAGTCATGTTCCTAAATGTAAGTAGCATATCTGCGAACAACGTTAGTAGCAACAACACGTTTGCCCAACAAACTATTTCCTCGGTGAAAACAGTCCGGAAATTAAAACCAGAGAAAAGTCTCGCGGGACATTAACTCGTTGAGAGAATGGGATTTAATTTAAAATTTGTTTCGTGGCTTATATTTGTTTGTGGGAGATGAATAAGTGCCGGTACTTTCCGGTGCCTACAGAATTGTTTGAATTAACCTGTCAGGGGTTCCCAAAGTTGCTGGAGGTAACATGGCCCTTACGTTAATAAATGTTGTCCATAAGATGACATTATTGTACTACTTAGTAGTAGATTAGCACGTCTTCCCGGAAGTATCTCCGAATGGGTTGATAGCGGTGTTTTACGCCCTATAGCACCTCAGCTATAAAAAATAAGTAAGTAACATTGTAAAACAAATCGGCTGGAAGAGCGTTAACAACCTGCTACAGGTATTACTTACTTACTATGATTGTCATCACTAAATGATTGCTATGTAACATTTGTTAATGAAAATAAAACATTTTTTTATTATTATTGTATCATAAAAAACCTTTTAATATTAGATTGATTAAATACAGGTCATTACCTCGAGACGATACTAAAACAGTGAATGTTGCACAACAAAACCTCTATAGATAAATACGAACTTTTTGTTTTTTTTTTTGTCTTTAATTCAGTTGTACAAACAGCTGCCCCAATAGTAATTGAATGAAAACCTTTCGATTCGATATATGAGAAACATTGGGAGCAATTTTTGAGGTAGTCGAGTTGTGCCACACAAAGATTGCAAGTTCGAATCCTGAATGAACTGAGTCCTGTACTTTAATAAGTTCTGTACGTAATTACAGTGAAAAATGGGTGTGTGGGTACTATAAACGAAAATATTATACCTATACTAGGCTGCTGTCCCCCGTGGTTTCAGCCGCATAAAAATGTATTTCACTGGTCGTTTCTTTCAACAGATATTGAAAAAAAATCATATAATATATATATATATATTTATATAGCCTATGTTACTCGGTAAAACTTATGTTGCTTTCTAATGGCGAAATATTTTGTAAATATTTTTGTCAAATGTGTCGTGTAGTTTTTGATTTAAATCGTAATAAGCAAACAAACACGAGAAAGATTAGAGCTTTCCTCTTTATCTTAATATTAGTAGAGATTTTTTTTTGTACAGTACACATATGCGCATTTTTTGTGATATGCATAGTCATATTAAATAAAATCCGCAACGAATTCAGACAATTGTAAGAGCGGGCGCGCTGCCGTTACACAATCCGGGCATATTATGGAGCTGCATTTTAATAAAATTAAAATGTCTGTACTTGGTTTCTTGTTACACAAAATCCTCGAACTATTTAATACCAGTAAAAGTATGAAGTACTATTTTGTTTGCAGTGCAAGTGTGGATTAAAAATGTTAATGTTAGGAATTATTATTAATGTCAAAAGTACGTATGGTTATTTGTTGCACAAAATTATGTAGTTTTTTTTGTACATAATTTTGTTTATTAGAGACTAGTATATAATAAGCAAAATTTATATATTATATTTATTATTTTTGGGTTAGTTATTCCTTAGTACATATAGTGAGTGATAAAATCCAGCAAAAAACTTACGCATTAATACCTAGTACTATTGTGTAACAAGTCGAGTTTGTGATGTCTCGTCAGACGTGACTTTTCATACATATATCCATAGTGATTTTAGTCAGCAAATTAATTAGAACTTAGTTTTAAGTATATGCAAATTTTCCCCGTGATGTATTCTTATATAATATATGTATATTTATAATAGAAATTACTATAAAATAGAAATCAATGTGCTCATTATATTTAAAACAAGTCAAATACTAAAATTATAATGACGTGATAAGCACCCGCGTAATTAAAATCGACCACGAACTGTAAACATCAGTTCGCTGCTACTGACAGCACTAAGAACACACAAATAAAGCTTATTACAATTTTAACTGATAAACTCAAAGAGAAATATCCGTTATTGTCAAAAGCTGTCAAAAGTGAGTGAAATTAATTATCCCTCTTTAGCTCAGGTTCGTATACTGCTATTTTTCTGCTATATTTTCTACATACTCAGTGTTATTTCAAAGTGCGCAATAAGGTTATAGAAAGTGACGAAATAAATATTTATCAGTTGCATTTCACGGTTGATCTGGTTAGAAGATGACATCGATGTCGATGCTGTGCGAGCTCGGGTCCTAGGGGACAGACCTCACCCCGCCGCTGGGGCGCCGGGATGCATCGACACTAGCGATGGGAATCGAATCAATTTGTCGAGACAACATTGCAATCGCTCGATCTCCGTCTTCCCTTTATACGTACATATCGACACTTATCGTTAGTTGCTATAAATAGTACTTTTGACCTGCGTTATCTGAGCCGCTTCTGTTCAGTTTAACTGTATATAAAAACAATGTTGTACTGCAGGCAAAGAACATAATAGCATGTGGATTGTGGAACAAATATGAGGCTGGCAAGCATCGCGCGCCCGGGGCGCGGAGCACTTGCCAAATGTGCCATCCGATAGCGCCAGAACATTGTAGCGAATTTATAACCACCCTATTAGCACTAAATCTAAACATTAACCCGATTCCGGTAACCAAACTTCACGGTTACTTGCTCCAAATATAATATTGGTCACAAAGTGCACGGTAATTTCATTCGACACTCGCTTGTTTTTGGAATTTGGCGTTTGGAATTTTTGGAAATTGGCGCGGAATTTTACGTATATATAAATGTACATATATAAAATATATCGGTAGGTTTTCATTAAATCATGGAAATGTAGCTAAAAGTCATTGATAAAGAAGGTTTTCTAACGAAGAGAAAATGTTGAGAATATCAACATTTTCTCCCCGATTATCGGCCATTCTGGTCTTGTGGATCCTGTCATTGAATCTTGAGGTCGATATTCGATTCCCGCTGAAGGTAGATGTTTATGTGATGAACCAACATTTGTTCCTTAGTCTTGGATCTCCTATGTATATATATAATTATGTATATCGCTCTCTAGTTCCCAAAGTACAAGGATTGCTATGTTTGGGATCAGGTCAATTTGTGTAGATATGTCCAAGGCATTTATCATTATTACTTATGTACAGGTACCCAATCCGATTTGAGATGTCATCCGGCAGCCTTATAGTGGAAGTGCCCCAGATGGTGGACCGGCAGTTCGTGAAACCTCTCCTGTGCGGTCCTGGACCCTGCGACGTCTGGCCGTCGGTGGCCGCCGCACTCGGCCAACCGATACTCTCTCCCATATGTGATGAAACATTCAATGTAAGTCTTATAGTTACCAATATTTTCACAAATTTCGAGACATATTATCATACCCTTACCACACCACCACCACATCGTCACATTCTCTATCTCTTCTTCTGCCTGCCTCTTCCCACTAAGGTAATCCTTGTGGGAAGAGGCAAGCAGAGGTGTACCAGCACACTATACATACGTCTTTGAGTTTCTTTTCAAACGTATGCACATTTTCTTTCAATGTTTTCCTTCACCGTAAAGCTTGCGGAGTGGCTAATACGGAACATAGGTTCAGAAAAACTCATTGGTACGGTACAGTGGAGATTCGATCATGCAATGTTTGTATTCTAGGCTAGAAGCACCGAATACCACGGCTTTAGTAATAAGGAAGGCACTCTCAAATAATACATATAACTATAAAAATCCGCTAAATATTTCAGGTACTGGACGAAATTCGGGCCGGAATCCAGTACATATTTCAAACTCGTAGTAAGCTGGTGCTTGCTATGAGCGGCTCCGGTCACCTGGGGATGGAAACCGTTATTAGCAACCTGGTAGCGCCGAGGGAGACGTTACTCATTGCCTCCAGGGGCATATGGGAGGACCGGGCTCTCAATATTGCTAAGCGACTAGGTAATATTTGATTTAGTTACTGCAATATTTATGTTTCGAAATAAGATTTTCAATTTGGAGTCAATATTTATTTTTGGATGCTAACTATAATATCTTTACTTGTCTTCTCACGTGTCTGCCAAAAGCGATAGTCAGTTCTTACTGTTAACCATCAACTAGGATTAGAAAAATATTGGAATAAAATACCCGACACGCATTCTTTTCACTATATATTGTTCGTTTACACAAATATGTTTCTGTTTAAATGTAAGAGTTTAAACCTGTGAACATGGGGAGATTCACCCCATGTTTTACCCCTTAATTGGCACACCTTGATTAAACGCATAATTCTTGGCAGGAATCAAAACCGTAGTGACCAAAGTGGCCATGGACTCTACGTTCACACTGCAACAGTTGGAAGATGCCTTGAAGAAAGTAAAGCCAGTGGCGTTGTTCATCACCCATGGCGACTCATCCACGGGAACTGTACAGAACCTGAAAGGTCTTGGTGATCTCTGTCATAAGTAAGTGCTGTAATAAAAACAAGTTTTTTTTTTGGTTATCATACCGCTCATACGTGTATAGCTGTAATTAAGTTCAGAAAACTAAGAATACGAGTGAAACAACTCGACTCTATCATCACACTGTCTGAAACTTTCACAGACTGAAAATAGCACTATTTTTATTTGCTTTTCAGTGGTTGATACCTCAGCTATAAGCGGTGAGATGCGTATCGGACATACAGGCGCGATTGCAAGAGAGACCATGATCGCTAAGCAGACAATTAAAGAACATTAAAAAACACCTTAAATTTGCGATTTGACGTCAGCTTCAAACATTATTATAGCTTAAGATTATATACCAACTATCCCTCGCGAATTCAACCCCGGTGATAGAATACAAATAAACTTCTCATCAGAAAAATCGAAACAGCTTGCAAGTTTATGTTATGTAAGGATTATCAGAAAAATGTTTATATTTAGGAATAAATGTCAAATATTGCTTAATGAATGATACTTCATAATATATATTATTAAAATACATTTGCAAGGTGATGTGATTTGCAAGGTGAAGGTGAAGATTTTTCTCATGAGAAGAGTTAAACAAATGTTTATACTTACTTTTAGAAATACTCCCATCATCTTTAAGCTCATTGACATTTTATGAGGAATTTCTTTATAAACGTCTGTTTTTTTTGCATTTAGCTTGTTAATCGCCTATCAATCAGCTAGTCAATCATAGGTTTACTTTAAAGGAAAAAGATTTAATAATAATTAACGAATTTAGCTGCTAAAATGCATACCAAAATATAATTAAAATTTCAAAGCCTTAATACCCTTTTATCTTGTCATAATAAATGCTTATTCCGTAACTCGTGACTCGGCCATTAGCTGTATTTTGAACTCATCTGTTAATTAAAGCTCCATTTACAAGATGCCAAGGAAAATGCTTCCTCCGGTTGTCACAGTGAGCTCGAGCTTAAACCATTTCAGCGGCGTTTCTTTTTCACAGTAACTAGAAAAGTAAGGATCTTTTACAGAAAAACTATTTGATTGCCCGACTGGACCGAGACCGAACAATTTAATTACATTCACTATCTCTTTCGCTCCTGACTTGGCTTTTTACTTGGTCTCCTGAATACGTTTAAGTTGAAAACTCCTTGATTGCATCCCGTGAAGGAGTCTGCAATTATCAAGCTGTATTACATACCAACGGTAGGGTGAACTTAAGATAACTTTCTTGTATCTTGAAGATACATTTTAATATGACATGTCAATAGTTACGTCATATTGAAGAACTATTTATTTGTTTTCAGTTTTGATGGTCTATAGTTTTGATGTTTATAGTGTGCAACGCATATTTTTTTGTTGATTCCAGGTAATATTTACCTATCATAATGCCTACATAAACAAACAGACATTCAGACGAAAATCCATAAAAAGGTTATATTTTTGAAAATATGTTATAAAAATAATATATAAGTTTTTCCATTCAATCCATTTAAACATCATATAAACGAATTGTGATGGTATTGCAATCAATTGGTTTTTTTTTTAGGTATGGAGCACTATTATTAGTGGATACCGTAGTGTCGGTAGTAGGCGTACCATTTTTCATGGACGAGTGGGGTGTTGATGGAGTATACTGCTCCTCGCAGAAAGCAATCAGTGGACCGGCTGGCATATCCCCAGTGGCATTCAGTGCCCGTGCTGAGTAAGATGTTTTATTTTTTCAATTACATTTTCAGATTCAAGGTCTCGTATCCGTAGGAATACCACATGACCTTTTGAAGGCGCAAAGAAAATGCACAATTATAATGTTGTGCTATCATGCTATTTATTTGAGAGTTTTTTCTTTTGACTGACTTTTAAAGTCATGCTGTAACTAAAAGGATAAAAAACAGAGCTCAAAATCAATCAATGAAAAACAAGGGTTCAATCCGCCGATATCCATCGTGAGGATTTAAAAAAGTAAAGTAAAAAAAAACACAAAAATACGTCGCAGACATTATGAGATCGTAAGGATGTTTAAGCCTATTTCTTTTTATAACACATTAAATATAATTCGATCCCATCTTTTACGCTGCACCATTGGTTTTTGTAATTACGGTTTTCTTTAATAATTACTTTTCTTCAATATTTATATTATATTAAATATATTTTTTACTTAGGGAAAAGATAAATAAAAGGAAACATGATCCGTCCTTCTACATGGACATAAAACTACTGGCTGCTCAGTGGAACTGCTACGGAAACACACGAACGTGAGTATTAGTCACTTATTAAATTAATTAGGGTTTTAATAGACGCGAAACACAACATTTCTTTCATGAACTTTATTCATATGCTGCATGCCAATTAAATACAAATTAAACTTGTGTAATATGCTTATATTAAACTTCTTTAGTTTAAGCATTAATTTAAGCAAATGTTGCTATTTATTATTAACCTAACCAACAATACTAAGTACTTATAATATTATATTGTACTTACAATTTGATATTTACGTAGGTGAAACTGAAACAATTATCAGCCTGCCGGTTTCACCGACGTAAAAAAATTTAAGATGAAGGGGCTTCTGTTCGAGCCTTAGCATTGTTATTTTTTCGGGCTAAACACCATTTTTTTAAGCCAGCTAATAATCTATCACTGTGCCAAATTTAATCAAATTCCATACAGCAAAATATTAATAGGACTTATCGTTGGTCAGCTTATAATAAATAGCTACATTTGCTTCAATTAATTGTAACTCGATACTAGCAGCAAAGTTAGATATATATTTTTTTCTTAGTGATTCAACTAGCATTGTTTTTATTATGACCAGGTATCACCACACCCTATCCCCGCCCCTACTTTGGGCACTGCGGTGTTGTTTCCAAGAAGTCGTGAAGGAAACTCTCCCCGTCGCATGGGCTCGCCACGCCGCGACTACTGCACACTTCCACAAACGACTGCAAGAACTCTCCTTCCAGTTTCTTATACCGAAGCCAGAAGACAGACTCGCAACGGTTACTACCGTCGCTCTGCCCAAAGGCTACGACTACTTGCAGTTTGTTAAGTATATGAGGGAAAAGTAAGTGAGAATATATATCTGCAGAATTACAAATAGCCATAAAGGCTGAGAGATTTAAAGTAATCTGTAAGAGGTCAGGTTCAAGCCCTGGTGATGTGACCATTTCTGAACGTAGATACAGGAATTACCTATTACCCAACCTGCTTGAGTTTGAGAAGAAATTCCAAGACGTGCTGAAACGGAGACAGTCCTCCATTCGCAATTGCACACCATGGCAACTGCATGCTAAGAACTGGAGTGTTCGTCTGAATTTCGTCGTCGTTGTTGTCGTCGTCGTTCGTCGTTTATACGGCTAGAACATTCTCCCGGCATTACGCAGGCTAAGCCAGAGTAACCACCATAGTATTGTATTCATTCATATTCACTATGAGAACTGCAAACAATTTTCTTGTTTGCAATCATGTGTATATTAAAAACAAAAAGCATATGAATAGTAGACAGTGGAAGAGAAAACAAGTCTCGTTCTCGCGTCTACACATTTCAATGTCGCACCAAAAATAATCTATGGTACTCCCCACATATTCCTTTCATTATTGTCTATGGTATCTGACGGGGCTTAATCAGAAATATAAGCCCCAGTAGTCTTTGAACTGTCGCTGAACTACAATCAATTGTATCTGCTTCCCAGGCACAACATCCTTATATTCGCTGGCTTGGGGCCCACAGTGGGCAAAGCACTCCGGATTGGAATCATGGGCGTCAACTCCACCACACAAGTTGCAGACGCTGTAGCCGATGCTATGGGTGATACACTACGAGCTCTCACCAAGTCTTCCTTGTAACATTTACGTGGGTTCCCATTGTTAGATGGGTATGTAATCATTCAATCAATCAACTCCTAATAAATGGTCATGTTTACATGAATAGGGTTGGAATATTGGCTCTACAGTCCTGTTAAATAGTGAGGAATTTTTGTAATAAGTTAAAATAAAAATATTTTGCACATTAAAAGTATAAAAGCAACACTTATACTATAAAGAGGAATGATTTGATATTAAGTAATGTATAAACATTAAGTAAAGTTAACGGATTTAATAAATGCTGTCACCGATATATGCGTGTGTATAGGTAATCAATGCGAGTAAAACCGGCACCTCTTGAAGGTGTGCCCAGCAACTGTAAAAAGGAATTAAAATGACTGAATATGTTCACAGGTCATTTATTTCGTTGAATTTTACAAACTATTGACTGAATGCACCATAAGACCAACTTTTAGTAGGTATATATTTTGTTCAATTATTGACAATGACAAGGCTTTTTAGATAAAATGATTTATATATAAATATTATATTTAGTAATTGCCAATAATAATATCGTATATCATCCCGTATAAATAAGACCATTATTCTGTGTTACTATAATTTATTAAATAGAAACACAATGCATATAAGCGAGTTCATACTCATGATTGTTGGCTATTAGTTAATGTTATTCGCAAGCCATAGATGACTACTCCCCTATTGTTAGATTATACAAAAATATTAAAATAACTCTTGCTTAATCCAATGGTATTCTCGCTATGTCAAAAAATAAAAACAATAATAATAATTATAGCCATTACTTCAACACTATCATCTCATAATTTTGATGGACTAGAACCCACAACGAACCGAGAAATATAATTGTATAAAAAATGTTTTTGGCCATTTCTCGAAAAGATTTATTTTAACTTTAGAAAAAAAATTATAAGAGCTTTGAAAGCGCCCATCACTGCTTGATAACTGCCTAGCCTTCATTAGTAAATGAGTACAAATAAAAATGCACCACATGAAACTTTTGACCAATAGCAATTAACTTATTGACATAAATAAACTCCTACATCAGTATTGAAAACAGACGTATTGCTAAATACATGGCATTCACCTCCATCACATCAAACCCTTGGACTAGCTTCCTCAATTAAATACTACTTAAATCGTAAACCTAGTCATAAAACGAAACTAGTCTCGAATCTGTGTAAACTACATCTAACTAGAATAGTTAATATCGGTTCAATTATTTATCTGTGTACATGCAATGTTACATCCCATAAAATTTGTAATAACTATTAATATTTACAAAATTGTTTCCATCACAAGACAGACTGATAAAAGTCGCAGATACATTCTTCATGGCAGATCCTCGTAAGTCGTACATTAAAAAATGTAAGTAATAATGTAATAATAAAATTAAAACTACTTCGACACAGATTGCAGAACTATTGCTATATATAACGTTAAATAAAGTAGGTAAAACATTAACGAGTCTAATGGGTGGTACTTAAACACATACAAAACTATAAGCAAATGCACAAACAAGGCGACCAAAATACAATATAGAAGTATGTTTGTGATGGTTTAAACACGACTGCCTACATTCGGTTATCCCGTATCATATACATAGAAGAGAAACGTAAATAAATATGCACATAAGTAGTATTTAATTCATACCTATTTACATTTAAGAAAATATGGCACATCTGATATCGACCGCGCTCGTTCCTCATCCCATTCTCGAGCGATCGAGCTTACTTCTAATACTACACGAATCAGTATCGGTTGTAATGCGCCTATAAAATTTCGGGTTATCTCATAATACCAATTAAAATACCGGTGGGTAAATAAATATTCAACGTTATGTAACGCGTAATACACAACTATGTAATGTTTGTCGTCGATCAGTTCCTTCAATTACAAGCTATTGCGCGGCCGACCCTCCTACCTCCAACAACTACGCCGTGTGACGCGCACTGCCACGGAACGAATGTCGTACTGTTTGTAGCGACCACTCAAACCACTCCCCGTTATCAGCTCAGCTGTTAGTACAGCTATTAGGTGGGATAGAAATATTCCGTCATATATTTTATGAAAAGACAAAGTGTCTTATTTATTTTTTAATTTAGTTAAGAACACAAGAAGTCGATATAATAATATAGCGTCTATTGCTAGCCAATCGCAACTAGCTGTCTCGCCCTTCAGTTCCGTCGCAGTACGACATTAACGACGCATTCTTAAGCTAAAGACACATTCGAATTGCACGAGTACATAAAAATATGTCAGTCTATAGAGCGAGATGCTCAGTCACTTAGCCTACGAGCAGTCTGGGACGAAGACGGGGTGGTCGGGCGCAGTAATACTGTGTCCGGCGACGGTCACGCCTCTCTCCGCTCAGCTCGGCAGCGGCGGCGATGGTCGAGGCGTGCGCTGCCGCCGGTGACGCGCGCATGCGCAGCACGCATCAACACGCCTTCGCCGCGAGCACGCTGCGCGCCCGCACCTCTTACGCACGCATGTCACTTCACCGTCCTGTAATCGAGATACACCACGTTCAATAACCACTACAACTAGAAGTCCTAATAACCAGATTTTACGTGCGCAGAGTTAGAGCGGCTGTTTTAGCATTTTATTGCAGATTTGCTGGACCCGTCTGCGGTGGTTATGGGGGATCACCTTATTTTATTGGTGGCGGCGCTGGCTAACCCTCCAGAAGAGCCCTATCATCTCTCAACTAATTAACTTATGATCGACCAATTGCAAATGCAAGGTCAGCTTCACATAAAATACCGCTCGTTCCGGAATCTCTTATCGGAATCGGAAAATTGCTTCAAGCAATTTTCCGGAAATCCCCTAGAAGAAGTTTCTTTTTATCTTGGGAAATATTTAAATACAGAAAAGTTTAAAGGCTTACCTTACACCTACAAGTGACACATCTTTGCTCTCCATGAGAATGTATAGAGGGGTGGACCTCTTTACCATTTGGCAGAGGCCCATCGGGAAACTTGCAGCCACCTTCGGCTAGGATTTCTTCAGCAGTACGTGGTGCTGCCTGATCTTTCGGGGTCTCTTCATCCGTTTTTTTCGCTTTCTCCTATATCAAAATTTAAATGTTAAACTTAAATGACACATCAGCTTCAGATGCAGCAGAACATGCAATTTCGGATTAGCGGATATAGTTTTTTTATGCAATTACAACATCCGTCTATCGTAGATAGTGTAGTCTATTTCGGACTACTTTTATATCATGATATTTATATCACATATGTATTATGATATTATTAACTTCACGCCTTGCCATGTGCCTTGCTATACTTAAATAAATTCACATCATCACATTATCATCATCATATATTTACAACGCATTCACTTGGCGAATTCATCGTAGTGTCTCCAACGTTACATAGGTACTAAATTTTTTAACATCTTCCATCACATCTTTCTTAGAAAATACTTACATCTTGGAAGTACTTTCAGCACGTTTTCCAAGATTATAAATTCTTCGGATATGTGATCAATTTCAAGTAAAAGGAAATAAAATTTCTTAAGAACTCACAGCATTCAAACAGACAGAACTCTGGGTTGTGATCCAGCTATCTTTTGTACCTACTTAAACCTCGTCATTCAAAATTACAGAGGCCCTTACCACTGGACACACCCTACAGCACGCCTTCTTATCCGGTCTGTAGGCTTCCTTCTCGCTACATCTGAGAGGCGGGCACCGAACTCGAGGGCACTGTATTTGCCTGGTAGCGAAGTTGCAAGTACAAATAGCACAGGTGTCGTATCCTCCCGGCACTAAGTACGGGTGCCAAGAAGATCCAGGTGGGTAATGTTGCCCAGCCAGCACACAGCTGCCGGAGTCGGTCCATACTGCAGTTGTTGAGTCTGGAATTTTAAAATTTATTGCTACAGCTCATCACATATAAAATATGCATCTAGTTAAATAAATTTAATTTAATCAAAATTAAATATATTTCAATTCATAAAAATGATAATTAATATATTTTGTACTTTAATACAAAGTAATATAATGTCCCAAATCTGTCTCACGCCGAAGGGTGCCAAAAGTGATTGCCTCGTTGTATGGCAATGCTGATTCGCCAGCCCTCTTGTCAATATAATATTATATATTATATTCAACGAATAATTTATGGTCATAATATGTTTCGCACAAAGGAAAGCAATCCCGCGTCCTTAGTAAGGCAATTCTGCCCAGCAACTAAGCTACGATTGCGAACTGAAATTGTCGCGGCTATCGACCTAGATACCAGGAATAGGAAAATGTCTCTACGGATGCTCGTGTGAAGCCTAATTGTGTATCCCAGTGACCTGAGCTGGATTTCTCACATCCGTGGTCCTATTTATATTATAACCCACTATTAAATAGCCCCATTTAGACAACCCCTTTGCTATGATCGAATGCATATCAGTTATATGCTATGTCATTTCCGATCGCCAATACCATTTTTTTATATATTATTGATAGTCAATTGTTACTTACTAGTGCATATCGGACAGCATTGACCCGGAGGCTGTATGGTAGGTACAAGGCAGTTGACAGTAGGACACTGTACGGGCTCACACCGCGCCACGCCCATGGTGCAGGAACATTTTGAACAAGTCTGCAATTTAGATTAGTCACAGATGATGTTAATCCATTTACAACATTTGACAAACATCAGATACAAATTCTTCATTTTTGTATGTATTACTACAATATGTAGGTTTTTTTTTTTTTTTTTTTATACCACTTGGGTGGCAAACAAGCATGCGGTCCGCCTGATGGTAAGCTAATACTAATACCTAAGGGTATTCGAAGGATTACGTAAACAACTTAAAAAAATACTAGATTGAATTAACCAACTAACATTAAGATCTAATTACATATTGTAATTATCCACATTACAGGCTTCGTCCATCAAACAATGAATTATTTGCCACAGGCTTCTTTAAAATAATGTGCGTAGGATTACCTCTGTATCCGTCCAAATTTCACCAATCTTATAGAATGCATCTCTCTGAGTACAGTAGCCCGCATTCATCCTGAAGAGAGCAAAGTCCGACAGCTGATCTTCCATGGGACCTGGTGTATACTTGGCGCTCAGCTCATTGTCGACGGTACCGGAGGCCGCTGGTAGACATGATTTTGGCACACTTATCTGTAGAACCAAGCAAATTATCGTATGGGCTATGATTTAGGATTTTTTTAATGCTGTGCTTTCCTCATGAATCCATTTTTATGAGAATCGACGACGTAATTCAATGTCAGCATGAAAAATGGTGAGTATATCGTCAGAAAAGATTTCACTTTGCTTCACCGTAAAGCTGTGATTTATCATTTATGTTTAGAAAGCCTCATTAGAACAGACTGAGATTAGATTAATCTTGAATTTATAGAGGACAATTAAAAGGCCATTACGGCTCTTCATATTTAGTTATACGCATTTATTATCTAACTCACCGATCCGTACTCCAATTCTTAGCAGCAAAGAAAACAATATTATCAGTATGAATAGCATAATATCACCTACACGCTTATTGATTTCAAATAACCCGAAAGAGATTAGGGATCTATAATTAAACTTCATGTATGATATGATATGGAAACTCATCAGTATCAAACAAATAGATAGCAAAGAAGATAATATTATCTATCACTACTCCATGCCGAAACACACGTGATTTAAAGCGGACAAGCAATTAATCATCGATTATGTCGACTATATATTCGGCGTATTTATTTCAAATAGTTCTCTCTTGTAGTCTTTACAACGACCCCCTGCGAATAAAGGGATTTTATATTAAATACAAAATACTTTTATTTGACATCAATTTGACGGCAGATTTGCCTCAAGTATTTTGATTTCATTTCTATGTTACGTCACGACAAAGCGTCCTAATGGAAATATATAAGTGCATGAGACCTTTGACCTCAACAAATAGAGAATAATAAATAATAAATACTTGTTTAAGGCATGTCAAATCCTTCTTTTAGCTACTTATTTCATACGCTTAGCGTTTAGACTTGGCGCATTACCTTGTAGGTACGCTAATTTACATGATATTCAACATAAGCCGAGATAGTTGGTAGTGGTTTTTCCGAAGGTTGACTATGATAATTTATAAATTTTCACACTTTCCCACAAAGCTCCCCCCCGACGGGCTAGGTAGATGTGTGTAGGAAGCATTCACACACAACTATGAAATTCTTTTCAAAGGCATGTACATAGGTTTTCTTTCGATGTATGTTCAATCACTATGTACCACAGTTCAGAAACCTCATTGGGACAATCGGATTCGAGTATAAAAGTTGTATGTTACAGGTAAGATAAGCAAAAAATACATTCTATTAGATTTACATTGCATGACCTCCCACCTGTGGTACACGCGTGCGCAATAACACCGTTACGTTATCGTTAGCTCGCAGCTCGAGAAAGGCGGCACCAACATGCAGTGCCACGAGTTCAGAACTCGTGGGTTCCAGCACCCATCCTTCCTCTCCACTCAGCTCGCGAGCTCCACCGTCAACTCCTGCGTGCGTCTCCAGCCACCACGAGGACCAAGAGCGAGCGTTGTTTCCAGTCACAACTGTCTGATAAATACGAGAAAACAAGGTTACTTTAAGAAAAAAATTAAAACATAAAAATAATCCAGTTCATATATTAAATAAATATCATCTATATGAATATGTTGTTAAATTGTAATACTAATGTCATACTGTCGGACTGGCAATTAAGTCGAGTTGGCGTTTGGCAGCCGGTCCCTTGCCTGTTCAGGTCACTGATCATACCTTACTTTGGGCTACTTGCATGAAGATGGCTCTGGGTCCATTTCGTCCTAGTCCAAATTAGATCGAACGTAATTGGAAGAAACAAAAATCTATTAACCGAATTATGCTGTCAGTCGTAGGACTGCGCCCTTAAAGTGAAAGTGCAATATCCATCCAAAAAGAAATCCAACGTGTAATGAGAAGTTTTCCCTTTAAAAAAAAATTACCTCGTAATATAAGCCGCATAAGGAGTCAACCGAGACCCAGGCTAGTCCAGCCATTGCCACCGGAAGTCGCACTTGGCTGGTACGTTTCAACAGCGCCGGCCCGGAGCCGGCAGCATCAGGCAACAACCGTGACGTCAATCTTCCGCGTAACATTGGGGGGCCTGTAACATATTATGCACTCGAAATCACTGTTATCCTTGTTTACAATAAGGTTGCTCTCGACTTCGCTCTCATGCATATAAATTGTCCTCAGGCACCACAAGTACCTTTGCTTCAGGTAAGCCGAGTTATGAAATGAGCAAACTAAGGTGTACAATGCATATAAGTAAGTAAATAATTACCAGTATCAGCTCCAATATGCACAGCAAGTTGATCTTCATACAGAGGTTGGAAAATACGCGCACTCGGCCGCGCTAGAACTCCAATCCTCGTGTCAAGTATTTCTACTTGAGAATGACGCTTGCCCTGCTCCTCCACCAAGGTTATCTTTGGCTCGGAGTTGCCCAAGTTTTCCATCTGAAAGTTTGACGGGGTTGGTAGAAAAAGTTGAGCGCAAACTCTCTCTAGCCTTACAGAATCTCATGCTGCTTCCACATTCATCAGTTTATTATGTACATTATCCTTCATGCTCGCCGGTACTTTTCAGTACAGGTCGTTTTCATGCTTAATCCATTTCGTTTGATAGTTAAGACCGAATTAGTCCGAACGACCACCTTTCGAATAAATTCGCATTGTATATACGTACGTATTATCTTCACTGATTTAAACATTTTTTATTTTCATTATATTTGGTTAACTAACCTGTATATCGTAAACTAGAGAACCCTCCTTGTCAATGTAGAGTAAAGCAAGGCCTTCGGGAGCTAGGGAGGCCGGAGCTCTCTCAGCCACTAGCGGCGCATGGAAGAGTTCACATGACGCCTTTTGTCGGACACTGCCCACAATACGCCTTTCAGGAGACTCGACTGCTTCAACAGTCAGCAGCAAACGACCACGAGCCAGGGAACGCAGCTCAGCAGCTGACACGGGAGTTGATACTTCCAGAACGTTAGAATCGTAGTGAGGTTTGGTTACTCTTTGTACCTACAAAAAAGAGATTTAGTTACAACATGTACTTTAATACTAAGAACTTTTTGGTATAGTTTGAATCATCTTTTAATAACCTGATCAATAATGGTCTGATTCTTCTCAGGAAGAGTCAGAACAACTTTGACGAGCAGTGAAGCGGTTGCTGACTTGGGAAACACTCCATTGAAGATGAGCGCCAAATATAAGCTAGGGGTAGCTCCAGCTACTCCGGTGATAATTGCTGTTCCTCCCCACCAGCCATCCTCATGGTCCATTGCTCCGTAGTCCCGACAAGCTCCCTGGCCAAACGATGGAGGTGGATGCTCAGGCTCAAGAAGAGTGGTAAACATTTCCGATGAAAGCGCAGGGTATCTGTTAAGTGTGGGAAAGCTATAATAAATAGGATATCAGGCTTGTCAAATGAAGAATTAAAAATTCACTCACGTGTTAACAAACACTTAAACATATCGAATTTACGGAAAACCGTACAAAGATACTCAAGTGCCTATAAATTACAACACGGCCTTTGAATTTTAAGAACGAATATAAATCAAGTTTCCACTCAGTACCACGCATGACCCTGTTCAAATAGATTGTTTTCCAAGAAGTAATTCCATTGGAATTGCGGGATTTCCGTTATTAATCACACGCTGAATTTAATTTACAATCTGTTGCTAACAATACGAGTACTGATGGTTTTCTAGAAATTGACTTTATCGCTTTGATCTAAAAGCCGACAAGTGTTCGTAATTAATGGGGCAAATAAATCATCCTTGTTGATGATTGCTCGAATAAAGTTGCAGGAGTTCCA
>JACCPG010011224.1:0-21865 GCA_016069955.1 Drepana arcuata
TAATACATTAAGTTATAGTATTCTTTGAAATTTTGTTCCAAGTGTTTTGTTTAGATGGACATGTACCCTACAATGAACGGCCTATATTCCGACAGCCCTTACAGGTTAGAAAAAATATTTTTTTAATTAATTTCTATTTATTACCAATTTTCGCGGTTATAAACAACAGTGGTTAACTCCAAGGGATTATTTTCAAACATTCGAATATTTAAAAGTCTATAACATGGACGAAGTATTAGTATTTACGCCACGGCATAGTTTTCACTTCCCCTAGTTGGAAAGCCTACTTAATCTACAGGATTAGGTATTTGTATTTTTACAATCCATTCCAATGTTTTTATATTGCTAGTGTAATCGATCAGTTCTATTTATTTTATGTACTTGGGTGCGAAAAAATATAAATACATATTTTTTTATTGGATATATGATGAAATATTGCTAACAGTTAATTCTTAGATTTTTAGGCATTAATCCATTTTAGATAATTCAATATTAATTTTAAGCAACTACGAAATCTTTTTATGTAATATTTTCAATGAATTAATATTTAACATGCCATCTGTAAAAAGTTTCATAAACTTTTAATATATTGATACCTCTGCCAACCCTTGATTATTGAATAAGTTTAGGCAAAAATATTTTATTATGGAAATACACATTTAAACATGGCAATATAAATTTATATTAATATCCAGATTTTTTAAAACTGGCATTGTTTTATTGTGAAAAATGGAATTTCAATTGTTTGTTGATATATATATAAAGAATGTAAACATATGAATAGCTAATATTTTATGAATCCATTGAGGCTGTATCTGACATGCTATAGCCCTCTTTGTTCACGAGCAAAAAGACATAATTATTTATTTATTTAACAAACATAACACCAAGCATCTTTAATAGATACCAAACAACTGTAAATCATTGTTGTATAACTTCTACATGCTCTGCACAATACATGTATCGGTAGCCAGTTGGACATATGCAAACTCTCTCTCTCTTCCAATCACTCTACTCTATGTCTACTTTGTAAAGGACCTGAGGCGGTGATGGGTACATTTTGACATATAACCTTTGCATATTCTTATATTATCATTAATTTATTAGTATGTCCCATAAAATATTAGCTGTACCTTGTGGTTTCACCCGCATTTAATTTTATTTCATTAATCTTTTTTTTCAAGCAACAGGCAAACCAAATTCCTTTCTATAATTGCTTATGTTACTCGGTATAGATGTAGCTTTCCAATGGTGAGAGTTTGTTTTTACATACATACATACATATCATCACGCCAAGTCCCTAACGGGGTAGGCAGAGAGTATAGAGCGCCAGTTCTCTCTAGACTTACATACCTCTTTCGCTTCGTCCACATTCATCAGTCTCTTCATACATGCTCGTCGGTTCGAGTACTCTTAACGTTCCCGTCCTTCAGAGTCCGATCTATTTGATCCAGGTAGTTGGAACGTGGCCTTCCTCTGCCTCTTCTTGCACACACTTTTGCTTTGTATATCTGTTTTCAATCTTCTTCACTCATCCTTTCTATGCGTCCAAACCAACGTAACATGCCTTTCTTCATCTTTACAATCACGCCCTCATTCACGCCAGTTGATTTGCGAATCTCTTCATTGCGGATTCGATCTAATATCGTTACGCCGCAAATTTTTCGAAGAGATCGCATCTCGACTGCATTCAAGCTATTTTCATACTTCCTCTGACATACCCAAGATTCGCTGCCATACAATAAGGTAGGTACCAATATCGCGTTGTGGACAGCAACTCGAGCATTCTTGCTCAGACTTTTACTGCCTATCAACGCCGACATGGCCCCATTCACCTTATTTCCGGCAGTTATCCTTCTTTCAATATCTTTTTCATACTTTCCATCTCGGCAACATGTTTCCAAGATATAATAAAATTATTCACTTCCGTTTCAGAATTTCCGCCTTATTTACCGATATAGCACACTGGCTCTTGTTCACTTTTCGAATACCAGAACCTTTAGTCTTGCTTGGGCGTTTATGCAGCCCTCTTCTTTCACATCTCTACTTTCATTACGGCACCAGCGACTGCAGTTCGCCCTCTGATGACGCCAGTAAAACCGCGTCATCAGCGTATAATAGGCAGTTGACCACTAAGTTTCCCATTTTCACTCCACATCCGTTCGTTCTTAGTGCTCTCAGACAGTTATCTAGATATATAATGAACAGCCAGGCAGACATGATACACCCTTGCTTGACCCCCGACTTCACATCAAACCAGGGTGACATCTCACCATTAACCCTAACGCACGCCCCGCTATCACTATAGAGTGATTTCACGGCACGCAGTAGGGAACTGCTCACTCCATATCCAGGCAACACGTCCCAGAGTTCCTTTCGTACGACTCTATCAAATGCCTTCTCCCAGTCGACGAAAGCGCAGAAAACCCTTTGGTTAATATCCAAAAACTTTTCCGCGATTCCGCGAAGCGAGAAGGTTTGATCCATACATCCTCTTCCTGGTCTAAATCCACCTTGGGATTCCCAGAGAAATCTTTCGGATCGCTCCTGCATTCTTATCGTCAGGATCTTCGTATACACTTTACTAGCTAAGCTGACCAAGCTGATGGCTCTGTAGTTTGAGCAGTCCAATCGTGATCCCTTTTCTTTATAGAAAGGCACGATGACTGCTCGCCTCCAGTCGTCCGGAACATCACCCTTTTCCCAGCAAAGATTGCATAGTAAATAGATGACGTCCCAGACCGCTGGTCCACCGTACTTGATCATCTCAGCCGTAATCCCATCTATTCCCGCAGCTTTTCCACATTTCAGACTTCTTATCGCACTTACAATCTCTCCTATACTTATTTTATCCGCTATAGGATCCTCGACAGATTCTGTTGGAGGCAGCTCTGTGAGTAGATCAGCGGCATCATCATCATACATATCTTTGTAAAATTCACTCCATCGCCTGAGGACGTCTGTTTTGTCAGTCAGTATGTTATTGTCCTTCGAGAAAATCAGTTTTGTTTTTATTAATTAAATAGTGTTTGTGTTAGATTATAACAAACAAACAATAAAACTCATTTGACCATAATTATAAGTGAGTATTGTTCCCTATAATTATGTTGTCATTTTATCTTTAAAGCTATTTGTTTTATTGCATCGTCTTGAGGATATATTTACAACACCCTATAGCTTGTAGAAGACAACTGTTCAATATCTGAGACACTACAAAAAACACCTATTATTATGTATTGTCATATCAATCGGTCTAATATATGAACCAATTCTAGGTATACTCAGCACTTAATTGATTATATTTTAAATTATTTTTAATCATGTAATGTGCCCATAATTTTTTGATTAGTACTGCTTAGCTGCTATTTATTTACTAGGTACTACATTGCAGTAGGTCCCTAAATTGGCTATGTTATATTATGTACTGCGGCTATAGGAGGAACGAAAACAAAAAAAATACTATATGTTGTATAATTGTATAAATACAACACTTTTTTCTAATTTGTAATGTATTTATAAATTACTCACGCCTTCCCACAAGGGTCCCCGCAGGGGTAGGCAGAGGTGTATAGGTAATACCCACACCTATACACAAACCTCTATATCTGGGATTTGTTCTTTCGATTTATCATCATAGTTACCTCTATAACTGAGACAGCGAGTAAATTTTATATGCATAAACCTCTGTAACTGAGATAACATTGTTTGTTTACTCATTCTTATTTTACCCACAAATTCCACACGTAATTTCAAGTACGTAAGTACAAATTTTGAGCTTCAATTACCTTCAGTTTTAGTTTCGCTTTACTATCATACAGATAAGACTGTTTGTTTACTCATTCTTATTCTACCCACAAATTCCACACGTAATTCCAAGTCCTACGTAAGTACAAATTCTGAGCTTCAATTACCTTCAGTTTTAGTTTCGCTTTACTATCATACAGATGTTTATTTGAAAAATGTCAAAACGAAAGCTACAATCGTAATCATTACGTGAAAAACTGAAGTTAATATCCGTTTATGAAAGTGGGAAGACACGCGAAGAAGTTTGTGCCGAATTTAATGTGCCAAAATCTACTCTTTGTAGAATAATCCAGAGTAAACATAAAATTGAATCACAATGTTCTGAAGGACAAGGAAAACGAGACTCTCTGTAAATGAGACAGATATTTATTTATACCTGTATATCTGAGACACTGGGTAAGTGGAATACCTCTATAAGTGAAACGACATTGCAGGTCCCTTGATGTCTCACTTAACCAGGTTTCACTGTACATATAACAATTAATACAATGAAATAAATAAATACACTGTACATTTAAATTAAATGTCCCAAATCTGGTGCCAAGAAGGCTGGCAGCATTGCAATATTGTAGGACAATGTTGATTCACTGAGTGAAATATACGCCAGCATGCCAGGGGAGGTATCAAAAAGTTCGCATTTCGTTTTCTCATTTCGGGGTTTTTTTTACAATAATAATTTTACTTTTTTTTATTTTAATTTATTCAATATCTTGACCAGAATTAGTTACAGTACTGATGACAATATTTGTGTCACTTGTTTAATTTGTCTAATTTGTGAATGTGAGAACATTGCAGGCTTTGTAGATTCTTAGATCTTGCTAACATTGTTATAATTATCTTGTTTTATGTATGCTTTGTATAGTAAGCAGCGACCTATTGTCGGGCCTACGTTGTTCCCCCATACTTGGGTACTATTGCTGCAACGAAAAAATATTATTGTTGTATATGCCTAATGATTTGAAAAGAGTAACCATGGAGTTTCTTGCCGGTTCTTCTCCATGGAAGCGACCAACCCGAACCGTGCTCTTTTTTCGACGTTTTATAAGTGCCCACCTGGGCCTATGTGAAATAAAAAGATTTTGATTTGATTTGATTTGATTGATTCGCTCGACACATACAATTGAAAATGATGAGACCTAGAATTTCCACCCCAAACGTCACAATTATTACTATTGGCATTAATTTATCCAAATTATTTTTTTGTATTTTATAGGACACACAAAGACGGGAACGTCAAGAGTACTCGAAACCAACGAGCATGTATGAAGAGACTGATGAATGTGAACGATCCGAAAGAGGTATGCAAGTCTAGCGAGAAAGCTCGCTCTATTCTCTCTGCCTGCCCCGTTGGGGACTCGTCGTGATGATATCTATGTGTTTTAAGTGATTAAACCCACCCCGTTTTGGTCTCCGCGTGATGATACTCGTATGTATGTATTTTGTGTTATGTTAAAGTAAACGTGATAATCCTACAGAGTACCGATTTTTTTCTACAGGCCGTCCATGTCACAGGGCACTGTGATACATAGCCAGCGGTTCCAAGAGAAAGACTTCACCGTAGCCACTCCTGAGGAGTATGTAAGACGGTTTCAGGGCACGAAACCAATAAATAAGGTACTGTACTCATGTACGTTTCTAGACCAAATTAGGGACGTCTTGAAAAAAGACCAGGTCAAGAGAATAATGAAAGTGGACGAAGCGAAAGAAGTATGTAAGGATCGTAGCAAGTGGAAAGAAGTGGTCTCTGCCTACCCCTTCGGGAAAGAGGCGTGATTATATGTATGTATGTATGTATGTATGTATGTATGTACTCATGCTTACATACAATCACGCCCTAAGATACTTTTTATACCACAATGGGTTAAGCGGTTACCGTCGCCTAAAACTTAACTATTGTTATTATGTGTTAATAAATATGTCGTATGTTCCAGGTGCTGATAGCTAATAACGGTATTGGGGCGGTGAAATGCATGCGATCGATCAGGAGATGGTCCTACGAGATGTTCAAGAACGAACGAGCCGTTCGTTTCGTTGTTATGGTAAGAAGACAACTTACTCTCTCTTAAACTTGGAACCACAAAGGTTTCGCACTGCGCGCTCCTAAAGGAGTTCCTTCCGCGAACGCTCAGGCTGTGGAATGAGCTCCCCGTTGAGGTTTTCCCTGGAGAGTACAGCATGGAGTTCTTCAAGAAGGGTGTGAAAAGATTCCTGCAGCGTCAGCAGCGCGCGAGTGATACCCCTGGTGTTGCAAGCGTCCATAGGCGGCGGTAACCGCTTACCATCAGGCGGACCGCATGCTTGTTTGTCAACCATGTGGTATAAAAAAAAAAAACTTAGAGTATGACTCTTTTCGTCCTAAGAAGATTCTCGAGATGAAGAGAAAGTTACAGTCAACTAATGATTATTTCAATCAGCTATATATTACATACTAGCTGTGCCCGCGACTTCGTCGGCGTGCACAGCTTTTTTATCTTTCGTAAAAATGTTTTTTTTTTCAATAAAAAGTATCCTATGTTACTTCTTATACCTCCAAGAATATGTGTACAAAGTTTTATAGTGATCTCTTAAGTAGTTTTTACGTGCAAGCGTAACAAACAAACTTAGATTCACATTTATAATATTAGTAAGATTAAGTGTGAACGATCTAACTGTTATTTCGATATGGGCATGAATGGAGATGTATGATGAATGTGGATGAAGCGCAAGACTGCCAATATAAAGTAAATTTAGGTGCAATCTTGCTTAAAATATCCAATGCTCGAATTTCATTGTTTGCGAAAGTTTCAAAAGGCCAAAGTTCACACAGTTTTTTTTTTTACAGGTAACCCCGGAAGATTTGAAAGCGAATGCAGAATATATAAAGATGGCTGACCACTATGTGCCTGTGCCGGGAGGGTCCAACAACAATAACTATGCCAATGTAGAGCTTATCGTCGACATTGCTGTGAGAACACAAGTGCAGGTCAGTGTTCATTCTGCCTCATATCCTCACGCGTTCCCACAAGGATCCCCGAAGGGGTAGGCAGAGGTGTATGGGTATTACCCACACACCCGCTTTCCGCCAGCGATATATCTTAAGTGCCAACGTGACAGATGGCGAGTCCATCGCCGTTACTCAAGCACGACTATACATACGCCTTTGAATTGCTTCTCAGACGTATGCAGGTTTCCTCTCGATGTTTTCCTTCACCGTAAAGCACGTGGTGTGATTAATCACTGTACTTAAGTTCAGAAAAACTCATTGGTACAGTCGGGATTCGATCGTGATCGTGAGGTAGGTGTTACTCTGTGAACCTCTTCAGGGATTTATTTGTATATCTTTATCTTTATAAATATTACTATTGTACGTGTGTATGTCACTGAACTCCTCCCAAACGGCTGGACCGATTTTAATGAAATTTTCTGCGTGTCTTCAGGTGGATACGAGAATGGTTTAAATTCCCAATTAGACCCGATGGGTGGCGCTGCGATCGTGTTTCAGGAAATGTTATTTTACCTCATCGAAGTGAATCTCCCGTTTTCGACTCCACCTGAAGACAGAACATTTCATTAAAATCGGTCCAGCCGTTTACGATTCTATAAAGGACATACAGACAGACATTCATAATAAAAGAAGATAGAGGCCCATCGGTATCGGGATCAGGGCCCAGTTCTCATAGACATACAAAAAAAAAATTATGGTATAAGTGCCTAATTATTACTATATTATTTCCTTACTAGGCTGTATGGGCCGGCTGGGGCCATGCCTCAGAGAACCCCAAGCTGCCCGAGCTACTGCACCGCGCCGGCGTGGTGTTCATAGGCCCACCAGAGAAGGCCATGTGGGCCTTGGGGGACAAGATAGCCTCCTCCATCGTCGCACAGACAGCAAACATACCCACTTTGCCGTGGAGTGGAAGTGGTGAGTGGATAAGAGACTTTGAAGATAATAATAATAATAATAAGCTCACGAGATTGTCAGCATGTGGGTTGTGGACTCTGCAACCATTGTGCCGATAGTAATAACGGCCGATGGCCTAATGGCAAAGAGCCTCGACCAACACCTCAAGAGGCTCTCGTTAGACGGTTGGATCAAGTGCCTGATGCAGAAAGTAGTACTGCTCGAAACGGCACGTATTGTGAGGAGATTTCTTTCTCTGGGACCCTAACCACCAGTACCTTGGACCCTGATCCCGATACCGGTGGGCCCCTATATCATATATATTTATATATAAATGAATTGCTGTTCGTTAGTCTCACTAAAACTCGAGAACGGTTGAACGGATTTATCTTATCTTAGTCTTGATATGTTCGTGGAGGTCTAAGGAAGGTTTAAAAGGCGAGAAAAAATCGAATAATTTCGAATAAGTTTGATAAATCTAAGTTTTGTCACAAATTAAGTTTCTGAACACACCATAATATTTGACATTAGATTTGACAACCAACTATTATGTCAATCATTCTGTCGCACTTCAGAACACGGAGATTTGTGGCAAACAAATAAATACATAATGTGTCGAAAATAATAATAAAACTTCATGCTTCATTAAAAAAATGCCTATTTATTCAACACGTTTCGTTTGCTTTGAAATTAATTTATACAAAAGTTTAGGTCTTTTATTTATCGATTGAGGCAGTACGAAGTCTGCCGGGTGAGCTAGTTATATATTTAAAAATGTAATTTATAAGATTTATTTGTAATAAAGAATAATAATAGTATATCCTTTATTGTACACACACACGTGCAATCTTTGTGTTGCGGGCACAAATTGTGTCTTTTTTTCTTTTTCCTATTTGTTTTATGATCATATTGTGGAAATGCCAACCCTGAAAAAATAATGTTTCTTCTCAGAGCTGAAAGCTGAATACAACACTAAGAAGATTAAGATTTCATCAGAGCTGTTCGCCAAGGGTTGCGTCACCACGCCCGAGCAAGGATTGCAGGCGGCGCATAAGATTGGTAATAATCTTATTAATATTATAAATGTGAAAGTTTGTAAGTTCGGATGTTTACGGTTCTTTCACGGCCAAACGGCTGAACCGATTTGGCTAAAAGTTGAAATGGTGATAGCTTACATGCATACATACATACATATCATCACGCCAAGTCCCTACCGATGTAGGCAGAGAGTATAGGGCGCCAGTTCTCTCTAGTCTTACATACCTCATTCGCTTCGTCCGCATTCATCAGTCTCTTCATACATGCTCGTCGGTTTCGAGTACTCTTAACGTTCCCGTCCTTCAGAGTCCGATCTATTTGATCCAGGTAGTTGGAACGTGGCCTTCCTCTGCCTCGTCTTGCACACACTTTTGCTTTGTATATCTGTTTCGTCAATCTTTCTTCACTCATCCTTTCTATGTGTCCAAACCAACGTAACATGCCTTGCTTCATCTTTAAATTCACACCCTTGTTCACGCCAGTTGTTTTGCGAATCTCTTCATTGCGGATTCGATCTAAGATCGTATGCGTACATTTTAAAGCTATAAATATAATTGATTGGCTGATAATAGCCTACCAAGATTGTATGTATGTTGTTGATATGATAAAAATACCGCTATCAGTACAGATGGTCTTATCACACAGCGGTCGAATCGGTGTACTCGTGAGTTCTGATAAAGAGATTGGATTGCGGGAACGGATTTAACTACATCGGAAGATTTGAACTTTAGTACACATCCTAGACACGAGATGTCGCTTTACGAAATTAGCACGCGCTATCGTTTCATTCTGAGTAGTTAATACTAATACACGGTTATAAATGAACTTGTAACATTTCTGGCAAGACTCGACGCGAATTAGCCGTAATATTCAGAAGCGCTCCGCCCTTAAATATTTAAATTAAATTACCAGTCCAGCCCAGCTCCCTTACTCGCGATCCAGCAACGCCCTAAGCCAAGGTTTAAACAAGGCACATTAAAAGCCTGGAGGCCTAGGTCTCGCCATTTGCCGGTTAAGTAGCAAAAGTTCCCGGTACTCACGCTACGAGAGACAATACAAAAAACAACAACTGGGTAAATAGGTTTTAATACGTCGGACGATTTAAAATTAAGTAGCGTTCTTTGATACGAGATGTCGCTTTACAAAATGAATAGGTTCTATCGTTACGTTCTCATTAGTCATTATTATTACAAGTCTAGTTTATAATAGTCCCCCAGTACAGACCAGCAATGCCTTAGTGTGGGATTCGTGGTTGCTTAGGACTTGAAAAGTGCCTGGCTGGAGGCCTTCGGTCTCCATTGTTCGGTTTAGTAGAAAAAGTCCCTATAACTTTTGTATATACTCTCGCCTTCCCACAAGGGGAAGGGTGGTAGAGGTGTATAAGAAGTACCGACACACCCACATTCCGCCAGAGATATATTTTAGTTGCTAACGTGACAGATGGCGAGTCCATCGCCTTTATTCAAGCACGACTATACATACGCCTTTGAATTACTTCTCAGACGTATGCAGGTCTCCTCTCGATGTTTACCTTCACCGTAAAGCTCGTGGTGTGACTAATCACTGTGCTTAAGTTCAGTAAAACTCTTTGGTACAGCCGGGATTTGAACTTGCGATCTTTGTGACGCTGGCAATTACTCGAACCACTCGGCCACCACGGCTTTTGCACGGCACGGCAACTTATTATTTTTATTATTATATAATTTCTTTATTTAGGTTTCCCCGTCATGATCAAGGCGTCCGAAGGCGGCGGTGGCAAGGGTATCCGTAAAGTGGAGAACCCTGATGAGTTCCATAACATGTTTAGACAGGTGAGTACTAGTGGTAAGCGGCCACCATAGCCTATTGACATGCATAAAGAGGCCACCGGATTTAGAATTAGACCCCGGGATTTGAAAGTATCGTACTCTTCACGCTTACCCACAAGGGTCCCCGAAAGGGTATGCAGAGGTGTGTAGGTAATACCCACACACCCACTTTCCGCCAGAGGTATATCAGATGCCAAAAAAAATATTTCCGGCGACATGTGGGTGTGTAGGGAACACCCACATCTTTTGGTATCTGATATACCTCTGGCGGAAAGTGGGTGTGTGGGTATTACCTACACACCTCTGCCTACCCGTTCTGGGGCTCTTGTGGGAAGGCGTGAGGATATATATATATTTTACGAGCCATTCGTTTCCTATTCTCTGTAGCTTTCTCTTGAGGTTGGAGTAGCAGCTAGGCTTACCTTATCTTCATCTTTTAGGTGCAAGCTGAAGTTCCCGGATCGCCAATATTTGTGATGAAGTTGGCCAAATCGGCCAGGCATTTGGAGGTGCAGTTGCTAGCCGACCAATACGGTGAGTTTCCTCGAAGTTATTGCGTTTTTAATCGCTCCTGAACAGTCGAGTTATAACTTCCACAACACCTGCAGGGTCGACTACGCGCGAGTGATACCCCTGGTGTTGCAAGCGTCCATAGGCGGCGGTAACCGCTTACCATCAGGCGGGCCGCATGCTTGTTTGCCACTCATGTTGTATAAAAAAAAATTATATTAAATGTGCTACGTGTTAGATGGCGGGTCCATCGCCATATCTCAAGCACGACCATACATACATACATTGAATGTCTTCTTTACGATTTTTTATCAAGGAGGAATATTATATAATATATATATATATATCCTCACGCCTTCCCACAAGGGTCCCCGAAGGGGTAGGCAGAGGTGTATAGGTAATACCCAGACACCCACTTTCCGCCAGAGGTATATTAGGTGACAACGTGACAGATGGCGAGTCCATCGCCGTTACTCAAGCACGACTATACATACGCCTTTTGAATTTCTTCTCAGACGTATGCAGGTTTCCTCTCGATGTTTTCCTTCACCTCGTGGTGTGACTAATCACTGTACTTAAGTTCAGAAAAACTCATTGGTACAGTCGGGATTCGAACTTGCGACCTTTGCGTCGCAGGCAACTGCTCGAACCACTCGGCCACCACGGCTATTGACAGACAGGAATATTATGTACGTTTAATAAAGTAAAAGTGGTTTGTTTGGCTGGCTTGGCTTTAGCTTCTCCTGGCAGGTTTTTTTTCTTGGAAACGGTAGTAACTGTAGTTTTGTATTAAATCTATGAAGTTCAATAAGTGTTCCCCGTGTCCCTTACGTTGAATAAAATATTTTGATTTTTGAACTTGATATAAAGTCGAGCTTGAGACCGCGAGATTTGACACTTGTACAACTATCGCATCGGTTCATCTCTGCCTGCCCGTGTGTGATCGTACTAATTATTGTCCAGGGAATGCGATATCGCTGTTCGGCAGAGACTGTTCCATCCAGAGGCGCCATCAGAAGATCATTGAAGAGGCGCCGGCTGCGGTCGCCAAGCCTGACGTTTTCATCGAGATGGAGAAGGTAAGAATAGCATATAGAAGAAAGGATATTCACATTGATGTAAAAAAGAATAGATACGTCTTACCGCGCTTGGCTTGGCTAACTCAACACAAGCTAATTGGCTTGAGTCAACTTAGTCGCAGCTTGACCGGCAACGTCGTAGCACTTACTCAGCATTTAGGAAAAATGCCTTCTTTGGTGCTTAGAAACTGCTGAACATATACTGGACGAGTGTAAAAAAACAAGAAGGATGTGTCTTTTCATTTGTAAGTAATGTAAATTTGTTTTATCTATCAAAAATAGGAAATTTTACATTAAATTTTAATCTGAATTAAATCCTGCGACGATGCCACTGCGCCGCTCGCGCGAACGAGACAAGTAGCGCGTTACATTTAAGAGCGAAAGAGAGAACGTTTAAAGCTCGACATATTGGCACGTGGCTGTGCTGTTATCCCTTTCTGACTACTAGGATTCATATACTTCGTGTTCTTTTAATCTCATCAGTGTGCTTAATGCCGTTGTGTGAGTAGTGTATTGTAGCTATATGTAGGTATAGCATAAAATTTGCCATGTTTATACTTCATATTCAAGGAGTATAACGTCTCTATAGATAAAACCTCATTGGATATTCAATGTATTTTGTATAACGCAGCGCTATATGATTTTCGGTTGATGAATTTTTTTTATACCACACGGGTGGCATACAAGCATGCTGTCCGCCTGATGGTAGACGGTTACCGCCGCCTATGGACGCTTGCAACACCAGTGGTATTACTCGCGCTCTGCCGACCCTGCAGGGATCCTTTCATGCAGCATATAGCATGGAGTTCTTCAAGAAGGGTTTCTTGAAGAACTCCATGCTGTACTCACGTAATTTTTTCTTGTGATTTTTCCATTTTCAACGAATTTACACATTACATACGCCTAAACGTTCATCGTGAATCTTTTGGCGAAGGTCGCGTTAAATTTTGAGCTTAGGGCGAAATATTTATTTACTAAAGACAGACAGACGCCGTAAGGGACTTAGTTTTATAATATTATATAATAAAAAGTCAAGAGTATTCGAAATCGACGAGCATGTATGAAGAGACTGATGAATGTGGACGAAGCGTAAGAGATACGTAAGTCTAGAGAGAACTGACGCTCTATACTCTCTGCCTACCTCGTTAGGGAGTCGGCGTGATGATATGTATGTATAATAAAAAGTTAGGTCATTGTGTAGTAAACAAAACGTAACGTGGGCACCATGCAGGTTATATACTTCATTCACACAGACAGGTGTGAAGTGTACAGTTCCGCCTTTATTCCAGTCCGCCGTCCGCCTCGCAAAGATGGTGGGATACGTGAGCGCCGGAACTGTGGAGTATCTTTATGAACCTCTGACGGGGGCGTACTACTTCCTGGAGCTGAACCCTCGGCTGCAAGTGGAGCATCCGTGTACGGAGATGGTAGCAGATATCAACCTGCCCGCTGCACAGTTGCAGGTTAGTAGACCGACTAGAAAAGATAATATATCCTCACGCCTTCCCACAAGGGTCCCCGAAGGGGTAGGCAGAGGTGTATAGGTAATACCCACACACCCAGTTTCCGCCAGAGGTATAATAGGTGCCAACGTGACAGATGGCGAGTCCATCGCCGTTACTCAAGCACGACTATACATACGCCTTTGAATTTCTTCTCATACGTATGCAGGTTTCCTCTCGATGTTTCCCTTCACCGTTCAGCTCGTGGTATGACTAATCACTGTACTTAAGTTCAGAAAAACACATTGGTTCAGTCGGGATTCGAACTTGCGACCTTTGCGGCGCAGGCAACTGCTCGAACAACTCGGCCACCACGGCTATTCTAGACGGCTATTATAGGCTAGAAAAGAAAAACTGGAAATAATAATAAATACCTTGTGACACTTACACTCAATTTGAACTAGTCTCTAACAGCAAAGCTTGTACTATGGGGACTAGACAACGATACGCATACTTACTTATAGGCTATTTGTTCTGCCTAGCTTCGAAATAATAATAATAATAATATATCCTCACGCCTACCCACAAGGGTCCCCTTGTGGGTAGGCGTGAGGAAAAAGGAAAACGATGACGATCGCAAAATTTAAACAAAATGTGTTTTACATAATATTTAAGGAAGAGATGGTGGAATGGAATCCCATACAAGTTTATCTACTTTCTGTGTTGTCGTGTTTCACAAATGGATTCACAATTGGATACCACCCTATAGGTGGCGCTGCGTTGGCACCTAATATACCTCTGGCGGAAAGTGGGTGTGTGGGTATTACCTATACACCTCTGCCTACCCCTTCGGGGACCCTTGTGGGAAGGCGTGAGGATATATTATTATTATTATAGTCTGAGGGTATTACAGTACGTTTCTTAACGCCTTCGCACACATATGTAATTAAAAATTTTCGTAGATCGCCATGGGTCTCCCCCTTTACAACATCAAAGACGTTCGTCTCCTCTATGGCGAGTCGCCCTGGGGAATGACCGAGATTGAGTTCGATGAACCAAAGCAGCGCCCCTCACCGTGGGGTCACGTGATCGCTGCTAGGATCACCTCGGAGAATCCTGATGAGGGTAAGGAAACATGCAATGGAGAATCGATGATGCTGCTCGCATCTGAAGGAGACGTGACTTGTAATCCCGGTTGGGAACTTGTGTTGAGCACTATGCATTTCCCCTCACCATTTTTTTTTATTTAACTCCACGCGGACGAAGTCGCGGGCTCAGCTAGTTAAATGATAATTCATATCATATCATCACGCCGAGTCCCCAACGGGGTAGGCAGGGAGTATAGAGGGCCAGTTCTCTCTAGACTTGCATACCTCTTTCGTTTCGTCCACATTTATCAGTCCCTTCAGGCTCGTCGCTTTCGAGTACTCTTGACGTTCCCGTCCTTGAGCGACCGATAGATTTGATCCAGGTAGTTGGAACGTGGTCTTCCTCTGCCTCTTCTTGCATACACTTGCTTTGTATATCAGTTTCGTCATTCAATCTTTCTTCACTAATCCTTTCTATGTGTCCAAACCAACGTAACATGCCTTTCTTCATCTTTACAATCACGCCCTATTCACGCCTGTTGATTTGCGAATCTCTTCATTGCGGATTCGATCTAAGATCGTTACTCCGCACATTTTCGAAGAGATCGCATCTCAACTGCATTCAAGCTATTTCTTCAGCATTCTTGTTCAGACTTTTACTGCCCATCAACGCCCCCATGGCCCCATTCACCTTATTACGGGCAGTAATCCTTCTTTCAATATCTTTTTCATACTTTCCATCTCATGTGAACATGCTTCCTAGATATATAAATTCTTTCACTTGCTCTAGAATTTGCCCACTTACCGATTTAACACACTCGAATAATATTACACACATTAATCAATATATTCCCTCTTTTTCAAGGTTTCAAGCCGTCTTCGGGTACCGTACAAGAGTTGAACTTCAGGTCCTCAAAGAACGTATGGGGTTACTTTAGTGTAGCCGCTTCGGGAGGTCTTCACGAGTTCGCCGATTCACAATTCGGACATTGCTTCTCATGGGGCGAGACCAGGGAGCAAGCTAGAGAGTGAGTAGACCAAGAAGCCTGAGTAGACCAAGTAATATGAGTAGACCAAGCAGTCTGAGTAGACCAAGCAGTCTGAGTAGACCAAGTAGCCTGAGTAGACCAAGCAGTATGAGTAGACCAAGAAGCCTGAGTAGACCAAGTAGTATGAGTAGACCAAGCAGTCTGAGTAGACCAAGTAGCCTGAGTAGACCAAGCAGCCTGAGTAGACCAAGCAGCCTGAGTAGACCAAGCAGTCTGAGTAGACATTCCATTCCATTCGATTATTCAGCATATATACCTCTGGCGGAAAGTGGGTGTGTGGGTATTACCTATACACCTCTGCCTACCTCTTCGGGGACTCTTGTGGGAAGGCGTGAGGATATTTATTTATTTTATTTATTATTCAGCATTGGTTAGTTGTTGGCTTACCGGGGGTCCACCATATTGATAAGCGATATGTTATACACACAGAAACCTGGTGATAGCTTTGAAGGAGTTGAGCATCCGTGGCGACTTCCGTACCACAGTAGAATACCTGATTACCTTACTAGAGACGACAGCCTTTCAAGAGAACAACATTGATACTAGTTGGCTGGATGCGCTCATTGCCGAGAGGGTAAGTGACGTTTATTGTACACACTAGCTTTGTCCCGCGGTTTCTGCCGCGTTCATTTGATTTTCCGCTCCATTGAGTAGTAGCATTATTATATTATACTAGCGGTCCGTCCCGGCTTCGCACGGGTGGTCATATTTTTATTTATAATAAAAATTATAGCCTATGTCACTCAATGTGAATGTAGCTTTCCAATGTGAAAAAAAATTCAAATTGGCCCAGTAGTTTCGGAGCCTATTCAATACAAACAAAAAAACAATCAAATCTTTCCTCTTTATAATATTAGTAGAGTAATAAATAAAGCTAGTGCCATCCACGTAGATGCGCCCCACTATTCTTCCCTACAGTTTACAGTGTGAGTGTGCAACCTTCCACTAATGTTGAGTATTATCAGTACACACTGATTACCTATGAGTGCACATACACACTACATTTAAAGACTCGGGTCTACTCCCCGTATCCCGCGACAACCTCGACTAGAACTTGGTGGGGCGCGTCGTGAATGGCACAATATATTTCCTATATGTATTAATTTTATTGAAGACCACAGAAAGAGAGGGGACTCTTCTAATACAGGTTCTTGGAACTTAAAAGAAGAGATCCCAAACCATGTAATATTATTATCTTGTAATTAACTCAATAAAGACTTATTATTTATTATTATTATTATATCCGTCATTGAACGGGCTGTTTAATACAAAAATATTTGTTCAATCAGATTTATTGTAGACTTGCGATCTTACCTCGAGGAAGGTGGGTCAGAATATAGAACAGTTGTCTTCTACAATAGTGTGTTGTGAATATATCCTCAAGACGATGCAATAGAACAAATAGCTCGAAAGATAACAATATTACAACATTATTATAGCGGGTAATATTGACTCCGAAGTATGGATTTATAGTCTTTGGCCCAGATAGACAATGGCATTGAGTTTCGTATTTTTAGGTACAATCAGAGAAGCCGGACATTATGCTCGGAGTAATATGCGGCTCTATTTTGATTGCTGACAACATCAACACCACTCACTTCCAGGAGTTCAAGAGTGCACTTGAGAAGTAAGTCCGCTGATTCTCTCTCTGTAATAACATACAACCTCTTTTTATAGAAAACTAGCGGCCCGCCCCGGCTGCGCACGGGCTGACATTTATTTTTTAAACATTTTCGCATAAGATTTATTTTTTCTTGCAATTAAAATAGCCTATATTAATCAGTGATAATGTAGCATTCAAATAGTGGAAGAATCTTTCAAATCGGTCCAGTACTTTTTGAGCCAATTCCTTACAAACATACTTACATGCAAATCTTTCCTCTTTATAATATTAGTATAGATAGATATGATTGTCTATTCTCTTATATGAGTAGTCCAATTACAAAAATATTATTCACGTCTGCCCAATAGGGTCCCCGAAGGGTTAGGTAGAGGTGTAATCATCACTCCGTCTTTCCACCGGAGATGAGACAGATGGAGTCTATCGCGTTTTCTCAAGCCCGTTACGCTCGACGCCAAGCTCAATACATACGCCTTTGAATTCCTCTTTGAACCTATGCAGGTTTTGCTTTCGATGTTTTCCTTCGCGTCAAAGCTCGTGGTGTGACTAATCACTTAACTTAACGTAATCTATGGTAAGGGTCGGTAATCGCTAACCATCAGCCGGCCCGCAAGCTTGCTTTGCCAACGTGTGTTGTTAAAAAAATTAATTTTCCAGAGGTCAGATCCAAGGCTCGAACCAACTGGTCAGTACAGTAGAAGTGGAAATGATACACAGTGGTCACAAGTACAAGGTCTCTGCCACCAAGTCTGGACCCACCTCGTACTTCCTGGCCATGAATGGCAGCTTCAAGGAGTTGGAGGTGCATAAGATGACCGATAGCGGTGAGTAGACCAAGTAGACCGCCAGTAGACCGAGTAGACCGTCAGTCGGTCGTCTATTTGAGCATGGAAATAGCTGTATTCTTATCTTTATTTAAAGCTGGTTATACTATAATCTATAAATTCATTGAAATAACTTACTATACCATATGTATTCTATAAATTAACTTGTTCATTCTAACCACGTCTGGAAGTTACAACTGAGTTTTTAACCCCTTGGATAATGTATAAGACTAACTAATCCCAATACGTACAAACATGGCTAAAATTTCATCATCAGATACGCTGTACAGGTTGCGTGCAGATAACATTTAAAACTAAGACAGTAATAAGAACACACTGTATAAGGCCTAAAGAATCCCAATAATATGTGCAAGACATAGCTAAAATTTCGTCAATTAAAACTCTAAATAGGGCGCGTGCAGATAACATTTTAAACTAAGACAGTAATAAGAACACACTGTATAAGACTAATTCGAATACGTGCAAAACATAGGTACAATTTCGACATCGAAAACTCTATAAAGTTTTTATAAACAATATTTCTCAACAGGTACCTTACTATCCATTGACGGAGCTTCGTTCACAACCTACTTGAAAGACGAAGTAGACAAATACCGTATAGTAATCGGTAATCAGACCGTTGTCTTCGAAAAGGAGAAGGATCCATCGAAGCTACGCGCGCCATCTGCCGGCAAACTTATCAATACTTTAGTTGAAGATGGCGGCCATGTTGATAAGGGACAGCCTTATGCGGAAATTGAGGTGAGTAGACCGAGAAGACCAAGTAGACCAAGTAGACCAAGTAGACCGAGTAGACCAAGTAGACCGGGACGCCTAAGCCGTTATCCCACAAAAAGTAGCCCTTAAAAAAATAGTAGACTGAGAAAATCGAGTAGACCGACATTCCTTAGGTGTTTTTACGACATAATTTCTTGCAGGTGATGAAAATGGTGATGACCCTCTCAGCCCCAGAGTCTGGTAAAGTGACATGGAATTTGCGCCCCGGAGCAGTATTAGATATGGGGTCGCTGATGGGAACTCTTGGTAAGTTCATCATCACAAATTTAAGAGCTGGGCTCTTGTCAGCGTCTCTGATGCAGTCCCCTCCATTCGCTTCTGTCCAGCGCAACCTCCTTGACCTTATACGTCATGAGAGACATTTTTTCTTTGATCTGACCCATGTATGTTAATCTTGGTCTTCCTCTTCCTCTCTTCCCCTCTACCTTTCCTTCAAAGATGTTTCTAAAGAAGCTATCATGTCGTATAAGGTGGCCTATCATCTTTCCTCTTCTATTCTCGACTGTTTCCAGCAGAATTCTTGTTTCCTTGACTCTTTTCAGCACGCCATCGTTTGTCACCCTTTCCGTCCAGCTAATTTTTTCCATCCTTCTCCAGCACCACATTTCAAATGCCTCCAACACCTCTCTATCCCTCTTTGTCATTGTCCACGTCTCACAAGTACTCACTTGGTAAGTTATATCGATTGCAAAAAATACTAAAATTAAATGTATAAATGTGATAATCGCAAATAAAGAAGAAGCCGTGGTGGCCGAGTGGTTCGAGTAGTTGCTTAGTTCGAATCCCGACTGTACCAATGAGTTTTTCTGAACTGATCTAATCACTGTACTTAAGTGATTAGTCACACCACGAGCTTTACGGTAAAGGACAACATAGAGAAGAAACGTGCATACGTCTGAGAAGTAATTCAAAGGCGTATGCATAGTCGTGCTTGAGTAACGGCGATGGACTCGCCATCTGTCACGTTAGCACCTGAAATAGATCTCTGGCGGAAAGTGGTGTGTGGGTTTTACTCTATCTATACACACCTCTGCCTACCCCTTCGGGGACCGTTTCGGGAAGGCGTAACTGTGACGATCTCGCCGCACAGAAGGTGTGAAGATATATTATTATTATTATTATTTATTATGATTAGTCACACCACGAGCTTTACGGTGAAGGAAAACATCGAGAGGAAACCTGCATACGTCTGAGAAGAAATTCAAAGGCGTATGTATAGTCGTGCTTGAGTAACGGCAATGGACTCTCCATCTGTCACGTTGGCACCTAATATACCTCTGGCAGAAAGTGTGGACCTACCCCTTAGGGGACCCTTGTGGGAAGGCGTGAGGTTACATTATTATTATTATATATATTAAGAATCTGCCTTTTTCTCTTTCAGAGCTTGATGACCCGTCACTAGTAACTACAGCACAGCCCTACAAGGGTCAGTTCTCGCTAGCGGACAACACAACCCTATCTGAAAAGTTGAATCATGCCCACAACAAGTACAGAGCCATATTGGAGAATACGCTAGCTGGTATGTTTGAGTAGACCGAGTAGACTGCATGTGTTTAATACTACTTATTTCACTAGCGGTCCTGATGGTAAACGGTTACCGCAGCCGATGCACGTATGCAACACCAAGGGCATCCCTAACCGACCCTGCAGCAATCTCTCCTTACCATTCTTGAAGAACTCCATGCTGTACTCTTCTCTTTTTTTTTTCTTCTTCTCTATGGAGTAAAACTGAACGTGGTGTTTACTCGTTATATCTAAGATATTTTACCTTAAAATGGGTTTCAGGGTCCTACTACTAAATTTTTGGTTGATATTCGAGTAGGCCGTTAAAAGACCAAGCATGCTTTTAGAAGACCAAGTAGACCCCCATACATATATCGTTAGTTTACTTTTGAAGGACTCTGCTATCCAAAATACATGGTGGAAAGTCGAATAGACCTGTTAATAGCTAAGGATACTTACAGAAGACCAAGTAGACACTTTTACAGATATTCGTTTACCACTGAAGAGTACAAGCCAGTGCTTCTATTCAACGTAAGGGACACAGGGAATACTTATTGAACGTACTAATTAAAAACTCAAGTTACCACCGTTTCCAAGAAAACAACCTGCTAGTAGAAGAAACGGCGGTACCAACTCCCCGGTTTTCTTTTTTAACATTCGTTCCCTTTTACGTAGGGGTAGAAAAGATTTAATTACATATAAACTCTGTATAAGAGGAGCAATTCATTGCCTCGTATGGCCAGCATTCAAATAATCTGATGTTCTATGATAAGCTTTTTGAATTAATTTACTTTTAATGACAGCCAAGTCCAAGTACAACAAGCCAGTGCTCCTTCTGTTGAGGACAGTCATGGTGCTCAATTGTGTGTGCCCTTTGCTCAGGATACTGCCTACCGGAGCCGTATAACACGCCACGACTTCGTGAAGTTGTGGAGAAATTCATGCAGAGCTTACGTGATCCATCACTACCGCTTTTGGAGTTGCAAGAGGTAAAAATAAATATCGGACAGCTTCAAAATGCTGCAAACGCTTTTTTACTCATTTATACACTTGCCGTTGTAAAGATAGTGCCATTCAAGAAGACGCGCCCCACCAATGTCTAGTCGAGGGGGTCGCGGGTTGCGCGGAGTATGACCGGAGTCTATTAATTGTAGTGTGTGTGTGCACTCATAGGTAATCAGTGTGTACCGACGGTAAAGAGTGATAATAATTATCCCACACTTTAATAATTATAATCTTAATATATATACATTGCGCGTCACGTTGTTTGTCCGCAATCGACTACTAAACTACTTTTTCGATTTCAATCAAATTTGCACACCGTGTGCAGTTTGATCCAATTTGAAAGATAGGATAGCTTACATCACAATTTATAGTCGCAATATTGTTTTATTGCAAATTATTTGTCTATTGTTTGACAG
>JACCPG010011226.1:0-70251 GCA_016069955.1 Drepana arcuata
GTGGTTTACAGCAGAATCGAAATGACGTTTGGACAGTTTTTTCAAAAACTGTTTTATAGTTGGGACTTTGAGGTCAACGTGGAGTTGACTATTACGCATGTACCACGGGGCACCTGTGGCTCTCCGGAGAAATCGGCTTTGGAGCACTTGCAGGGGGTTGAGTGTTGACTTGCTAGTGTGTGCGAACACTACACCCGCATATGTCATGATTGGTCGAATGCACGTCGTGTAAATCCTCACCTTGGATTTCAATGAGAGTTTACTTCGTGCATTCAACATGCCGTGAAGTCTACCGAGCGCGAAGGCGGCTCGCGCGCGTACCGCCTTTACGTGGTGACGGAAAGAAAGGCGTTGATCGAGGATCACACCCAGGTATTTGGCTTTTTCTTCCCATGGAATGGGTTTGCCGAAGAGGGTGATGGGGGCTACCTGTGGGCGTTCGAGGCCTTTCCAGAATAGAATGGCTGCGCTTTTGGTGGGGTTCACTTCAATTCTCCATTTCCGGAACCACCGCCCCAGGGCTGTGACCGCGGATTGGAGGTTGTCGTGAATTCCCTCGGGAGTTCTACCTTTGTAGTAGATAGCCGTATCATCGGCGAATAGAGCGCTTTTAACTCGTCTATGGAGGGGAATGTCGCTGGTATAAAGCGTGAATAGGAGTGGCGAGAGCACAGAGCCTTGCGGGACTCCTGCTCGTATGGGATGGGGGGAAGAGAGTGTGCCCTCGACTCTGTAGCGGAAGGATCGGTTAGACAAAAAGTCCCGTACTATGCGTACTAGACGGTCCGGCACGCCCAACTGGTACAGCTTGTATATTAAGCCGTTGTGCCAGACCTTGTCGAATGCCTTCGCCACGTCGAAGAGGAGCATACCCGTGGTATAACCGAATTGGAAGCCGCTACTGACGTCTTCCACTATACGGTGGACTTGTTGGACACAGGAGT
Organism: Drepana arcuata; assembly: GCA_016069955.1. Lineage (NCBI taxonomy): Eukaryota > Metazoa > Arthropoda > Insecta > Lepidoptera > Drepanidae > Drepana > Drepana arcuata. The sequence goes on from JACCPG010011226.1 coordinate 945, forward strand.
GTTTGGTTCGAAAACCGAACTGTTGGTCAGGTATGACTTTCTTAGAGTCTGCAAAACTCTTTAATCTATTGTAAATAAGTCTCTCGTAAATCTTGCCAAGGACGTTGAGGAGACTGATGGGGCGATAACTGGAGGCTTCGGTCTTGGGTTTCCCTGGCTTGGGAATACCTATGACCGTTGCACTTTTCCAGGATTGGGGGAAAAAGTTATTGCTCAGTGCGGCATTGAAGATGGCAGTGAGCAAAACTATGAGATAAGGAGAGAAGAGCTTAATAACTCTGTTAGTGATCCCGTCGGGACCTGGGGCTTTCCTGGGGTGTAGATCCTTGATCACTTTCCGGACTTCGTCGGCCGTGATTGGGGCGATGGGGTGGTCTGGGTTTTCAGAGGGTGGTAGAGATAGTTTGCTTTCGACCTCGGCTTCCACCTTATCGAGATGGCGCGGGTCTACCGGCAAGGTGCTGGGCGTACATTGAGCCTCGAGACTGTCGGCCAGGCACTCGGACTTCTCGTCGTCGTCAAAGGCGGGCCCTTGATTTGAACGAGTGAGTGGAGGCATGGACGAGATTTTGTCCGCTTTGAGTTTTCGTTGGAGATGCCAGAAGGCCAAGTGACTCGGTTCAAGTTCTCCTAGGAACTTGTTCCAGCGAGCGTCTCGCAGGTCTTTCATGCGGTATCTCAGCTTGCGCTGGAGTGACCTCAGAAAGGTGCGGTTCGCTTCAGTCGGGTGAACTCTGTGAGCTCGGAGGGCGGCGTTCTTTTCCGTCACCAGTTCACGCACGTCGTCGGGAAGTTTCCAGCGATGGTCTTCCATCATCGGAACTTGCCGTGAACAGGCGTCCACGGCTGACTGTACGTGAGCTGTGAGGGAATCGACCGCCTTTTGAGTGTCGGCTGCCGACTCGATGAGGGGCGGGATACTATCTAAGTGAACAGATGAAGGGGACTTGAGGAGTTCCTCCAGTTTTCTCCAGTCTGTTATCTTTTTCTGAGGCGGGGGCTGACCTGAGTCCGGGGGGCCTAGTCGGGGGGAGAGCGCTAAGGTCACAGGTCGGTGGTCAGAATCTAATTCGTCGTGCGACCTCAACGAGTGCAAACGGAGGTTTACATTCTTGAGGATCGCAATGTCTAGTACGTCCGGTCGGTGGTTGATGTTCTCAGGGTAGTGGGTGGGATGCATAGGTGCAATGACGTCGAATTGGAGGAGCCCGCTGAGGTCCTCCAATTGGCGTCCTCTGTTATTTCGTGAGTGGCTGTTCCAAGCATCGCTCTTGGCATTCAGGTCGCCCGCGATAATAACCGAGTTACTGAGGTTGATGAGGGCTTTGATATCAGCTTTGATATCGGCCGCTGAGTTAACTGGGGAGCAGTATGCAGAGACTATCGTGATCGGCTGATGGCCGGTCATTCCTAATCGACAGATCGAGGTCTCAATGTGGGAGAGGGTTGGCGGTTGGATCGGGATACAGTGCAGGGCCCTCTTGTAATAGATCAAAGTACCGCCGAGGGCGGATCGAGATCTATCATTGCGAACTACGTAGTAGTTTGCAATTCTAGGGTCTCGGTGTGATGGTTTCAAGAAGGTTTCCTGCACTAAGAAAACGTCGATATTGTTGTCGCGGAGGAACGCGGCGATCTCTTCCTTTTGGCTGTGAATGCCGTTGGCATTAAAGTAGCCAATTGAAAGTGATCGGGGTTTGATTCTGCTGCTTACGTTTGAGTCCATTATTGTTTGGACGAGAAGGTAGCCAGGGACTCCGATACATCGGCGTAGTCGCCGAGCACCTTGAGGAGGGCCAGAGGGTCCTTCCGGACGGCCCTGAGGCTTCGGGCCATCTCGTTAACCCTTGAGAGGTTGACGGTGGAGAAAAGATCCGCCAGGAATGCCATGTTGGCGGAGGTTTCAGAGGGGGAGGAAGTGGGCTGGACCGCCTGGGGTCTACGCGGGGGAGCAGCAGCCTGGAGCTGGGGCTGTTGAGGTTTGGCGGTGGAGGGCGACGGCAGAGGTGGAGTATGCTGGCTCGAGGCCGCTGAAGGGACGGAGGGGGCCGCTTGTGGGAGGGGTGGGAAGTCCCTCGGAGGGAGGACCCTCCACGGGGAAGGTCGAGGCGGGGCGGGTTGCGCGGGGGGGGCGTTACGCCATTCGCGGGCCGCTGCCCTCTTAACCACAACCGGTCTGGGTTTGGGGGCTTTGGGACAGCCCCTGTAATTGGCCGGGTGGCCTTCCTGGCGGCATAGCACGCAGCTAGGGGGCGATTCGGCGAGTGTGTGGTCCTTAGGGCGCGAGCAATCACTAGTCCCATGATCACCCAGGCACTTGACGCACCTGGGTTTTGCGTTACAATTACGCGAAGCGTGACCGTATAATTGGCAGTTGTGACACTGCCCTATAGGGCCGCCCTTGTGGGGGGTTTCAACCCTTATGCCAGACAGGTGGCATATGGTTTTTATTTTGAAGACGGCTTTACCGTCGGGGGAGTTCTCGCAGATGGCGAGGACCATGTTAAATGCCTCTCCGGCATTTTTTCGGTGCATGCGGTGCACTTCCTTCACTGCGACATTCTGAGCCTTGAGGTCTTCTTTGATCGACTCTGTGTCGATTTCACAAGGGACGCCGCGGATGACGACCCGGAGTAAACGGTCCTCCGGCAGATCATAAGTGGGGTATTCCACACTTCTGGCCTGCAGGAGTTTCGTGAAGGCTCGGAAATCGGTCGAGTTTGGGAGGTGCACCTTAATGCCTTCGGCTGTGGCGGTAGCGCGAGTGAAATTTATGCGGCTGGTTTGGCACCAACCGGAGATTTCCGTCCACTTGGCCTTTGTGTGGACGAAAACGGGGGGACACGAGCGCTCCTTCTTCGAGGAGGGCCGCGTGGGTCGCGGGACGGGGGAAAGCCGGCTAGCCTGAGTGGCTTCGGCTTCCGGAGAGGCGTGTGGGGCGGGAGAGGGGGCGCCAGGGAGGGGGCTACCGAGGAGGACTGTGCGGAGGGCACGGGCACGGTCTTGGGGGCTTTAGTGGGAGGGGAAGGTGAGGTTGAAGCCTCCTTCTTTTTAGCGCGTCTGGCGCGCTTCTTGGAGCCCGTGACGGGCGTGAATTCGTCTGAGGAGCCCTCGGACGACTCGGAATGCAGTGACTCCATTTCGGAGTCCACAATGACGGATTCGGGGGACAAGGGTGAGTCTTGAGACTTGTTGGCCTCGTTTGTGACGGCAACGATGGCGCTCTTGTCGAGCGCTGCTGTCGCCTCGGCAGTGGGAGTACCCGCGTTTACATCGCGGGTGTATTCGTCATATTGACGTCGGAGGGTGGGCACGGCTTCTAAGAGCCGCGCGAGAAAAGCCAGTGAGGCTTGGGGGTCCGTTATTATGGACATGGTGGATGCAGACGGGGGAAGGCAAACCGGCAAGGGAAACGTGTTTCGAGGCGCGGTCGCCCAGGGGAAGAAACACGCAAAGAAACCCCTGGTGACTTAAACGTTAGGAGACCGATCCCCGGGGGGTTGACCCGGGGGTGTGTTCTGAACCCTCCCTGTCGGGTGTAGACAGGGAGGTGAGTGTGCCTATGGAGTGAGCCCTAAGCTTGTATTCCCGCTGCCAGTCTTATTGTGCAGCGGGTCCCTGACAGTTCCGGTGTAGAGAGCACTAGTCCGTGGACAGTGCCCAAACTAACACCGGAGGATAGAAGGTAAGGAATAGGTAGGGTGGGCGGTGGGTGATGACCAGGCGCGACTAGGGTAGACCCCAAGGCCGGTGAACCTGGTCCCGTCCGTTTGTAGCCTTACCCTGAAGGGGCAAGGCTAAGAGCGCAACGGGGCAGTGCCCCACTCGGTTTCGTTGGCACCGTTTGGTTTCCACCGAATGACCACGAAACTGTGGATTTTCCCAGAAGGGGACAAATATTATTGTCGAGAAACAAGAATTGTGATTGTTGTTGCCTTGAAAAGGCGACCAACAATCACCACGTGCGGTGCGTAGCGGCTAGCTAACGCGTGGCGATTTGCGTAGCGGCGGGTGTGGCTTCTGCCGGTCGTAGCGGGCGCAGAGCGCGGGAGCGGTGGGAGCACACGTCTGCTCGGTACGGCGGCCGGAGCGAGAATCTTAGTACAGTGCATCGCTTAAGCTTTTAAATACCAACTGTTGTATTTTAAAACTGTCCATAGATAATAAATGGATATTCACTGTGTCAAAAAAAAAAAACAAAACATGTTAGCAAAACATTTCAGTCTCCTGCGTCTTTAAAACACGAACATTAAACATCAACTCGACAAAATGACTCCGGACCAAGAAGACGTCTTTGATGTTCTAGAAGTTACTTTACATACATCCTCATTGTTTAGAAACAACGATGAACTAAAATTAACCCTCCCCTGCAGGCGAACGCGGAGACATTTTCTGTCCGCGTCGGATAACATGTTTGCTTGTTTGATTGTACTACTAAAACAGTTAGGCTACACCCATATTCTTTATTTTTTATTTGGGCTTCTTTAGTTTACGATCAAGGTAGAATACCAGGTTGTTGGTCGTAAGTAGAGAACAAAGTAGGCGTCATATATTGAATAAAATTTTAAAAATATGATTTTAAATAAAAAAAGCTTTATTTACAATAATAACAATTAAACTACAAAAATAACAGTTGTAATTAACTACTTACTGATTAAATATTTGACCCAAATCGGTATCCCGAGGCAATGTGCCAAGAAGACTAGCAGTATTGCCACGCTGGATAGCAATGCCGATTCTTTGAGCGAGATAATGTTCCAGCCCGCCTGTCACGAGAGGTCTCGATTAGACGGCGCGAGACCTCTTTAAAAATAGGTGAGACCCCAAGTCCCCAGAGTATTTTAAATTAAGTTTCCAGGTTATGATTGCCTTATGAAAAATTGTCCAGCCGTCAAAGTCAAATAAATTTGACATACGACAAAACATACCATACATTCACGAATTATTTATTTTAGTTTTTAATCAAGTATTGTAAGTGAGATCGATAGAAAAATACTTAATATTTACGTGAACGCAAATTAAACAGTAAGTATTTTGATGATTATCCATTAAGACAATTGCCACTCAGATACTTACATTAACTCCTGAAAACAATAACTTACAGACATGGGGCGCCGCAAATCGAAAAGAAAGCCTCCACCAAAAAGGAAGGCGATCGAGCCTCTTGACCAGCAATTTAATTGCCCGTTTTGTAACCATGAAAAATCCTGCGAGGTGAAAATGTAAGATAATGAGCTTTATTTTTGTGTACAAAACAAATGAAATACGTCATCTGTTCATGTCATTTCAATTTTAGGGACCGGGCGCGGAATACGGCGAGAATACAATGTCGAGTTTGCTTAGAAGATTTCCAAACAACAACAAATGTCTTATCTGAGCCCATAGATGTATACAATGACTGGGTGGACGCGTGTGAGAGCGCCAATTAATTCTAGTGTTACTTACCTAAAATGTTTTATTTTAAGTTTTAATATTTAATATTAAATCTCATTTTGGTTTTGTAACTGTGCCATTATTTAACCAAGAAACCTTACAAAGCAAGGCACTTCTAGTTTCAAAACACTAAATCAATAAACAATCAGAGCCAGGTGTATAAGTTTTATCATACTGATAATTCCAAGTTACATGCTATAATTATTGATGTTACTTTTTTATAAATAATTATTGCATTTACTGCAAATTCAAATGTTATTATGGTAGATACCAACCACACACCAACTTTATAATAATTATTTTTTATCAAATAAACCCAAACAAATGCAAACTTCTTCAAAATCCAAACAACTTTACTGTCTATAATTAATATTGAGGTTATTTAATTTCATGTTTCCCCAATTCCCTCACATTATGTTTCACAGGCAGAGATGAATGAAAGGTTTTAATAGGTTTGTCAATAATTTTATTTTCAACAGTAAAGATAAGCCCAAAGTCCATATGCAATAGCCACTGCAAAATCCTACATTTGTTATTATGAACAATCTCATTCCAAGTAATTTGCAGCTCAAAAAGTGTGATATTGTATGTCTAGCGGCAAATCCTTTTATTATATTACATAACTGCTACAGTGGCTATATGCTGTTGAGACCTGGTCTGAGCTTTGAATAATTTTACAATAAATTACCTATACATACACAGATGAAACAATTATAATTAGCATTTGGTTAATTAAACATTCAAGCACTACAGAGGTAAAACTTTACTAAAAAAGCTTTAGATATGAGACTTAATAAATTTATTACATATATTTTATATCCATAAGGTAAATCAATGGTGAGAATGGAATGTCTTATGCTATATCAAATGCAACAACAATGCAGACTGGCTATATAACAACAAAATAATCATAGCAACAATAATAATATGTCAGGTATCATCTTCAAAACATCAAATGGAGAGAAACATTGCTGGAAAAATTAAATAACTGAACTTCTTTATAAATTTATTTGTATCTAGTAGATAACAATAAAAAAATTGGTAAGATCGCTTCAAAAGTGCGTGCGCAAGTAATTGACGGTGACTTTGCTACATGCACGTAAGTACACTGCTACTACAACTAACGCTTCAAGTCGATAAAGCTTTGCATCCTACGTAACGATAATATTCTCCAATTAATCATAACTATTATACTATATATTGACAACATAGTTCCCTTACAATCTAGGTATATAATAATACACATTGATCAAAATAATTAATTGCCTATGATAAGTAATAAAACAGCTTCAAGCTGCATCACATTTCAATACCATTTTTTTAAATAAAAAAAAAACACTATAAAAATAAAAGTATACAATACACTGCTGATATAATTGAGCTATTGCCTAGACTTACAACCCAGGGATTTCTGTAACCATGCCATAGTTGGCGGCTGCCCACTAAACTGAACATACTTGCAATATGTTATTGTATCTACACAAGTTCTACACAAGACATCCGCGTGGAAGGGACATGACATGGTTACGAGAGCCGCATACCACCGAGCCCCTCTGTGCACTAGCTGTGAAGGTATACAGGAGAATAGCTCACAATACAATTAAAGTTAACCACGCCGCGGGAACTAAAACAACACCTATTATTAATCAAATCCATTAACATGTTGGTATATTGTACACATAAAACGAACAACATTTTTTTATATATCCAATACTGCAGTAATTATAAATTCATTCACAATTTCAATATCAATCATATCCACAGAGAAGCGTTATATATTTATTGCGTTAGTTAACATCATTATAAGTCTTAAATATGATAAAGTCAAAACTTGCCCATGTCGACAATGGAGTCGTACTGCAGATCGGATGTGTCGCAGACAGTGAGCTCGTCTTCCTCGGGAGCGAGGTCGAGAGTCGATTGCTGTTGCAGAGAGTCCGACTCGGAGCTGTCACTATCTGTGACAATGTACTCGTACAACTTGCCTTTCTCTCCCGAAGCACTACAAGCCTCCGATATCTCATACATACTCATGACCGTAGGCGAGTTCTCAAAGTTGATGACATCCACCGAGCGCGAGAGCAACGCATCATCGTACGATATGGGGACCGTTTCCAAGTGGGACGAGCTGGCGTCTTGGGTGAAGCGGCCCGAATCTACGACTTCTGACACGTTGAGCGACGGCGTGACGTCATCAATTGCTAACGTCACGCTCTCGCACTGAACTCGAGTGCTGTCGTCATTGAAACTGGAAGTGGCCTTGGGCATGTCGTCAGCGAGATCTTGAGTCAAGGAGACAGAATTGTCATCTGAAAGGTCTGCTTCAGCGTTCAAAGTGACACAGTCGATGTCGTTTCTCTCTTGCAGATGGTCCAGGTCCTCCACGCATTTGGTGGAGTCATCGCTGCTGTCGGAGATGAGCCCCAAACTCTTGTCGAGCAGGCCTGTATCCGTGCAAGTGGACAGTTCATCTTCGAAGACAATTTCGACGCTGCGTATCCTCATGAGGGGCATTCTCGCTGGGGATATCTCGTTGCCTTTGGATGTCATGGCTCTCCTTTTGGCCTCGTGAGAGTCGGTGCACTCGCTGACGTCATCGTAGTCGATTTCATAGCTTCTGAAGTCTGACGCGCAAGGGGAGCACTCCGTAGCGCGGGCGAGGGTCCTGTGGGGGGTGGGTGAGGGTGCGGTATGCGGTAATCCCTAAGGTTGCGGCGAGTCTTATTGTATGGTTGTGCCCAAGTCGAGCCCGCCTTCCTCTTGCATTTTGGTCAGGAACTTGAACACCCTGGAGTCCTCGTCTGTCTGCTTCACCATGTCTACGAGCGCTAGCAACTTCTTGATGCCTATGAAGATCCTGGGAGAGTTTGATACATGCATTAATATTAAATTTAAGACTTGCTGAGAGAGTCATTCGAAATCTCGTAACCGGAAGCTTATGAAGCTTAAAATTGTTATTCCAGGAAAAAATAAATTAAAGATATAGGTATATTAATAGCTGCCCTGTCGTTTGTAAATATATTATATTATAGACAGAGAACGCTGACGCTCTACTCTCTCTTACTAGAACGTCATGACATGTATGTAAGTATGTCGATATGATATACGATCGTCGAATTTACCGCTAGTATACACACATATAGGTAGCTGACTAATTGACTAATCTAACTGGTGTCTAAGGTGGACAACGGTACAGTTCAAACGACCGGTCCAAACCAGTTCAGTAGCGTTTGCGTGAAAGAGGAAAAGACATCCTCGCAAACTTTCACCATTAAGCGCCATGGCATATCAAGTGACTAGTGTATGCTTACTTGGCGTATCATATGTGTCAATGCAGCTCATAATAATTGTGTTTGGCAAATTTTGGTCCTAATCCGTTCAGTAGCAAACTTTCGCATTTAATTAATGTTAGCTTATGCCCGCGGCTTCGCCCGCGTGGAGTTCGAAAATGTAGCTCTAGCTTATGTATTTTCCTGCTAGAATCGGTTCAGCCGCTATGCCGTGAGAGAGCATCATACATTACAATATAAGAACAGAATTTTTCAAATTAAAAAAAATTAGCTTATCTCCTAATCCTAGGTATAAGCTATCACCATTTCAACTGTCAGCCAAATCGGTTCAGCCATTTGGCCGTGAAAGAACCGCAAACATCCAATCATCCAAACTTTCACATTTATAATATTAGTAAGGTTTAAGGGCCATGGCATAGTATAGTGACTATCATATCATCATCCGTCCATAGGCGGCGGTAACCGCTTACCATCAGGCGGACCGCATGCTTGTTTGCCACCCAAGTGGTATTAAAAAAAAAATAGTGTATGCTCACTTGGCTCCCCGCAGATCGTTCTGTATCTTGGCGAGGTCCCTCTTGGAGAAGGCGTCGCTGCCCTCCAGCACGGCCATCACGTGCTCGGGCTGCGACAGGTTGGGCACGTGCAGCACGCCCGTGAACGCGGACAACATCTCCATGTCTTCTAGCACTTGCCTACCACAATATACACAATTATTATCGCGGAATTCCCACGGCCGTCTGCTCGGGTGGTGAGGGCTTCATGCTGTGAAGCTTGAGATCGTGAGTTCGTTCCCCGTTCGAAGAAAATATTTTTCGACGTCTGTCACGTTGGCACCGTAGATAAATAACTTTATTGTGTTGTGTTCCTACGCGGTGAATTAGGTTTCGAGTAATGAACTCCTTGGGAAGAGGGGAGGGTTGTAATATTGTATTGGCAGCAGATTAATCCCATTATGCTGCCAACAGTATAACTCTCCGAACACAGTGGCAACGCGCTAAACTATCGTTGAAAGTGGGTGTGTGTTCTACCTACACACCTCGGGGACCTTCATGGAAAGGCGTGATATATAATTATTACTAGCTGTCCCGCCCAGCTTCGCCCGGGTGAAAAAGTAAGAAAAAGTTGAGTTTCATAAAATCCGTTCTTAGCTGACCTCTACACCGCGTAAGGATTACTCCTACCAAATTTCAAGTCAATCGGCCTCATAGTTCCTGAGATTTCGTGATGAGTGAGTTCACAAATGGGATCTCCTATATATATATATATATATATAGACTAGCTGTGCCCGCGACTTCGTCGACGTGGACGGCTTTTTATCTTTCGTAAAAATGTTTTTTTTTTTTCAATAAAAAGTATCCTATGTTACTTTTAATACCTCCAAGGATATGTGTACAAAGTTTTATGATGATCGGTTAAGTAGTTTTTACGTGAAAGCTTAACAAATAAACTTACATTCACATTTATAATATTAGTAAGATTACTAGCTGTGCCCGCGATTTCGTCGGCGTGGACGGCTTTTTATCTTTCGTAAAAATGATTTTTTTTTAATTATCCTATGTTACTTCTACTACCTCCAAAAGTATGTGTATAAAGTTTCATGATGATCGGTTAAGTAGTTTTTACGTGAAAGCGTAACAAACAAACTTACATTCACATTCATAATATTAGTAAGGATTATTTGTATAACGGTGTGGCAGTGAGAGTGACCTGCGACTGGTGGTGCAGAGTATGAGCAGCTTGCGCCCCTTGGGCGGCTGCTTCTTGAGCAGCACGAGCAGCGCCTGCAGCGTCAGGTTGGAGTAGCGCGGCCCGATGGGCCCGTAGTCCAGCAGCCGCTCGATGTTGTCCACCAGGATGCACGACAGGCTCGACCGGTACGCGTCGTCGAAGTACTGACGCAATGTTATACTCGTTATAATATTACTCAAAGTTATTCTAATACTTCTTTAATATATAAGAGATATACATACATACATACATATCATCACGCCGAGTCCCTAACGGGGTAGGCAGAGAGTATAGAGCGCCAGTTCTCTCTAGACTTACATACCTCTTTCGCTTCGTCCACATTCATCAGTCTCATCATACATGCTCGTCGGTTTCGAGTACTCTTAACGTTCCCGTCCTTCAGTGTCCGATCTATTTGATCCAGGTAGTTGGAACGTGGCCTTCCTCTGCCTCTTCTTGCATGAGAGATATGATAATAAATATCAAAAAAAAAATTGTTAGATTTAAAAGTAAATAAAAAAGTATATCTTATTAATAGAGATACACACATGGATATCATAGCATGCTTATAAAGAACCGATGACATTTCAATATAAAAAAAAAACAATAAATAATAATAAAAAAAAATTGATGATAAATTTTCATAAACTAGAATTGAATGATTCTTTTTTTGAATTGATTTTTCACATTTATAATATTAGTAAGATAAGATATATCTCCAGCTGAAGATGCGTTGAGATACAGACGTAGAAGTGTAAATAGACCAAAGCCTACCTTCCTGATCTGCAGACATTTGGAGGTCTCTGTGAAGCCGACCATGTCCTCGGGGGAGCACACCTTCACGAAGGGGAAGTCGGACATCTTGGCCAGCTCGGCCGCCAGGGCAGTCTTGCCGCTGTTGGGGGGGCCCTCCAGCAGCACCGATACCAGACCTGACAATCACAAATATTTCCTAGTTATTCCACTATTACGCTACGAGGGAAGTATAAACAGTATGTAGGTATGTAAGTCTAGAGAGAACTTGCGCTCTATACACTCTGCCTGCCCGTTAGGGACTCGGCGTGATGATATATATAGGAGAATCCATACTAATACATCATATAATTCTCTTAAGTTTGTTGAAAGCGCTAATCTCGGCATCTACTTTTATCCGATTTGAAAAATTGTTTTTGACATTGGACGGACATCCTTAATAAATGATATATAGATATCAGCGTGCTACATCCCAAGGGAGTCGAGGAGCTAATTTTAATACATGCAATTGAGGCAAGAAAAAAAAATAATAAAAATATTACATACATACATACATATCATCACGCCAAGCCCCTAACGGGGTAGGCAGAGAGTATAGAGCGCCAGTTCTCTCTAGACTTACATACCTCTTTCGCTTCGTCCACATTCATCAGTCTCTTCATACATGCACGTCGGTTTCGAGTACTCTTAACGTTCCCGTCCTTGAGAGTCCGATCGATTTGATCCAGGTAGTTGGAACGTGGCCTTCCTATGCCTTTTCTTGCACACACTTTTGCTTTGTATATTATAAAAATATTAGGTACATTTATAAACATTAATTGAGATATTGACTATCAAAACCTCATGAAAGTCCGTTAAGTAGTTTTTGAGTGTGTGTAAAGTATATATAAATGTATGAGGGCCACAGCCCAACTCACCGCTAGCCTCGGTGGCCCTGGCCTGCTGTATGTACAACTGGCCGTCCTCTAGCAAGGAGGACACCGGGCTGCCCCAGTTGACGACCCCGCGCGACAGGAAGTGCTCTAACGCTTCCGCCGCAGTGCCGAATGCCTGATCACAAACACAAGGAAATTTACTAATGGAATTAAGTCAAAATAAATATAAATAAATGTTCTCGAAAATGTTTGTTCTCGATGCGCTTTGAAACACTTGATCAGATTGTTATGCGACTTTGGTGGGATGTTATGGGGTCGGTCGCGAGGTATCCTGGACCAAAGGGTAATAGAAAAAAAACTCGTTTAAAATTGTATTTAATTTTTCTAGATTGTTTTTTTTCTGTTATCAAACATACCATATGTGTTAATCCAGCTAATAATCTACCTCTGTGGCAAATTTCATCCAATTCCATCCAGTGGTTTTCACGTGAAAGAGCAACAAAGATCTTTACAAACTTTCGCATATATCACATACTAGCTGTGCTCCGTGGTTTCTTCCGCGTAAAATCGGATTCATTAGTATAATTTTATCAAGATTTATTTTCGGAACAAAATATGTACCTATATCCTCACGCCTTCCCACAAGGGTCCCCGAAGGGGAAGGGGTAGGCAAAGTTGTATAGGTAATACCCAAACACCCACTTTCCGCCAGAGGTATATTAGGTGCCAACGTGACAGATGACGAGTCCATCGCCGTTACTCAAGCACGACTAGACAAACGCCTTTGAATTTCTTCTCAGACGTATGTAGGTTTCCTCACGATGTTTTCCTTCACCGTAAAGCTCGTGGTGTGACTAATCACTGTACTTAAGTTTAGAAAAAACTCATTGGTACAGTGGGGATTCGAACTTGCGATCTTTGTGTCGCAGGTTTCATGTTTCAGGTTTTCAAAAAACAAAATATATATCCTCTGTAAATCCAGTTATAAATGTACCTTTGAGCCAAAGTTCATTCAATTGCGTTGAGCCGTTCCGGCGTGACTGAGTAACAAACATACATACTCACAAACATTCGCATTAAAAATGTTAGTAGAATATTAGTAGTATGTAAAATGTGTAACTTACAGGTTTAATATCATTTTCGAGCGCGTGCAAGAAGTCCCCGCGTTCGACCATGAGCTTCTCCATGGCCTCGGGGTCCACCTCCACCTTGCTGGAGGCCTTGATGAGCCGGTTCATGGCCGTGGACTGCGCCGCGCGGACCAGCCCCTCCAACTCAGCGCCCGAGAAGTTCTTGGTCAGGGCTGCCAGTTCCTAGGGACATAAACGTAATTAGTACGTTTCTTTACGCCTTCGAGGCTCCGAAGGGTCAGACAAAGGTACAAGCCCGGCTTTTAACGTGAAATATATTTAGTTGCCAACGTGACAGTTGGCGATATTTTTTTTTATACCACACATTTGGCAAACAAACATGCGGTCCGCCTGATAATTGATTTTTATGATTTTTTCAACCACTATACACAATGTCTCTGAATTTCTTCTTAATCGTGAGCAGGTTTCTTATCGATATTTTCTTTACGAAACGGCTTAACATTTGCCTTGTATGGCTTCTAAGCATCGCCCATGGTAAATCAGCAGTTTCAGTTAGCCATAAGCCAATTTCATGTATGGAATTAAAAACGATGGGGAAGCTACGTAGCCCGGCGGGCATAAGCCTAAATAGTGACGTAGGTAACCATAGGCCCTGGGGCAAAAAAAATACTAGGCCCCCGACTAAACAATCTAAAATCCTTCGTTCCGTATTCGTCGTGTTTCCAATCCGACGTAGGTACTCCAGATTTGTCGTAATCCAGATTCGTCTAAGCTCAGGGGGCCCCCCTGAGTTTGAGGGCCCCGAGTAGCTACTAGTCCTTCGGTAGCTACGCCACTGAGCCTACATAGAAGAAAGACGACCACAATAGAAAGCCCATTAAATGCCCAGTATTAGCACGTCTAGACAGAAAATAATAATTGTAGTTAATTTAAAACTAAAGGACCAGTAACCATGACTTGAATAAAAAAAATCAATTCGCACCTTGTTATCGACTTCCGGTGCGATCTTCTTGAAGTCCTTCATGCGCTTGGTGTGTATGTTGAGGATCTGCACGCGGCCGGTCTCGTCGGGGAGGCCGATCTCCATCTGCACCTCGAGGCGCCCCGGCCTCATCAGCGCTTCGTCGATCATGTCGCGCCTGTTCGTCATGCCGATCACCAGAATGTTGTTCAGTTGGTCCACACCTGTCACATGCATTGACAGACACTTTACCAACTTACAAAACTTTCATTTCCAAAAGAGGTTATTGAGCTGTATATTCCTTTGGAAAAATACACAGGGGTATGTATGCTTGAGAAACGGTTATCGACTAGTCATCTGCCACGTTGGCACGTTTAATACTTCTCCGGCAAAAAAAAAAGTATGGGTAACTACTTCAAGGTGTGACGAATTAAAATTTAAATAATAAATTTCTTTCGGTATTGATGATAATTTTTTGATGGACTGTGAAGTAAAACTTCGTCAAGAAATTTGGAGAGGAAATTTAAAAACGCACATTTATTTCCGGCGTAAAAAGAGTACACCTCTGCCTACCTTTCATCTTAGTACATCACGAGTCTATCAAAATGACATGCATGCTTTTAATGATGCAGACAGAGTAGAGCGTCAATTTCTACACTTACAGACCTTTTTCGCCTCATCTACGTTCATCCTTCATCGTTTCTATCCTTAAGAGTTCATCTCCATGACATTAGTCTGATGATTTATTTTTTTATTTCACATTATTAGTTGATATGTATGCTGGGTAATGGGTTTATGGCTATGAGAATAAGTTTAAGGCTAGGGGAATATGAACGCGTCGATATAATCCTTACCATCAATCTTGGACAGGAGCTGATTGACAACGGTGTCGTGGACCCCAGTGTTGCCTCCAACCGACCCTCTAGCCTTGCATATGGCGTCGATCTCGTCGAATATTATGATATGCAGCCCACTGTTGGGCCCACACTGGAATTACACTATTACTTAGTGAAAAGGTTTTAATTTTTTATAGCTCCTTCTAAATATGAACACTGAGGATATTTCGTAAATCACGACATTACATTGGGTCTGTATAAGAATTTCTTCTTATGCGGATAAGGGTGTATCTGACAGAATATTTAATATTTTTCATATGGCATGCTTACCATAATAATATAAAAAGGAAGGACAATATTAGACCAAATTAAAACTTGCATGGTTATATACCTACAGGCACGTTGGTCTTGCATTTGTGGTAATACTAAGCAAACCCCAACATTACTGAATTAGTATGTGCCAGGTCATCCTGTAGGAATATAACACAAACATTACCCGTTTTTCCTCATCTTCTGCATCAGCAAATAGACGACGTATGTTGGCCTCACTCTCACCAACATATTTGTCCAAGATTTGTGGGCCATTCACTATCTTCGGTTCGCGAGCATTTAACATCTTACCAATCTGTCGAGCCATTAGCGTTTTACCAGTACCGGGAGGACCAAACAGCAAGATGCCCTTCACGTGCTTGCATCCTGGAACACCAATATAGTTTAAGCAATGCAACATAGCTTGATAATGTTTGCAAAAAATAAACAGCTCGAAGGACTAACAAGTTTGAGAATTGTTTGAAACGTTTTATTATATTTTTTTTATTTAGCGAATAATGTTTAATATACATAATATAGATACGGGTATGTAAGTAATTGTTTCAACAACTAACCCAGTTGCTCGACAACCTCTGGGGGGAACACTCGCGAAGCAAAGGCCCGTCTGAAGATGGCGTTGAACTCCCTGTCCAGACCACCAATGCCCATCTTACCGAAGTCCCAGTCTGGGTTGATGATAGACTGACGGGGTTGTTTCCTGTTAAACACGTTTTAAAGTTAATATATACTAGATTATTCCCTCGGCTTCGCCCGCGAGGAGTTCGAAAAAGTAGCTTATGTATTTTCCTGCTAGAATCGGTTCAGCCGCTATGCCGTGAAAGAGCAACATACTTTATAATATTAGAGCTTTGAATTTTTCGGGATTCAAATGTATCGTATGTCATATTCTTAGGTATAGGCTATCACCATTTCAACTTTCAGCGAAATCGGTTCAGCCGTTTGCCCGTGAAAGAACCGCAAACATCCAAACTTACAAACTTTGACAACAGTTTTAGAACAGCACGCATTAACAGCGACATAAAATGCTTACCCCTTAGCTTTGCCGACCAAGTTGAGGGACGAATTCTCGGCCTTATCGAACTGTATACAAGCATCGGGCAAGAGACGTCCCATTCTGACCCTGCGAGGGACTGCGTTGTTGCCGGCTGCTAAAGCTTGGACATCCACCGCTGGAAGAAAGACACATCATTGGCATGTTTTAAGAAAGGGAGTTTATGTAGCCATAATGTCATACGATCACAATATCTGTACAAATAAGTAAAATTGGAGCGTCTGTTTGTTATATTAAAATAACCGCTTTTTACTCAATTAATATAGATAAATGCACGGTACAATTTTTTTTTTTCTGTCCGTCTGTTTTTTCCGGCTAATCTCTTTCACGGCTGGACCGATTTTGACGGCACGGGACTGATGTAAGGAGTAACAATGGCTACTTTTATTTTAGAAACTGGGCAATATATATTTTTTTTCAATTACACGCAGGCGTAATAGCGGGCACTGCTAGTTTTTTTATTAAACTCAAACATTGAAAATCCTAACTGCCAGGTAATACTACTATTGAGGAAAAACATCGAAATACATAAGCAAGCGTCTATTGTTCCCGAAGCAACATTTTATTAACTACTACGGGTTATTAGTGCTGATCGGGTGTATTTAAGAATAAATTAAAACAAAAGACGAATAGATAGAATCCACTGTCTTCTGATCATTTTTGATCATGTATGAATTTATCTTTTTATTAAAAACGCATCTTTATATAAAAAGTATGGTTGCAATACCAAGCATTGCTGAAGTCAGCAACACCTGTAATACCTTCTAGATTCTTCACGAAGAGCGAGAGCACCTTCTTGTCTTGGAAAGAGAAGGCGAGTTGTTGTCCCACGGTGAACACTTGGTTCGCAAACTGAATGAGGAAGTCGCGCGCCATTTGCTCCGAGTCGTATGGGTCTAATGTAGTCCTGAAATGCGTTAAGCAATCAATACTATGCAGTATTTAAGTGCATTCTATAACTATCTTAATCTTGATATATATAAATTCACGTTGTTTTTCCGCGATGGTCTCCAAAACGTCTTAGCCGATTTTAATCAAACTTACACACCGTGTGCAATTTGGTCCAACTTGAAAGATAGGACAGCTAATTATTTGTCTATTATTTGACAGTCACAAGTATCTGTTAGCTCTAAACGATTCTAACAGATGGAGTCGAGAATGATTAAGATTTCACAATTGGACCCGATAGGTGGCGCTGCGATCGTGCTATGGGCAATTTAACTTTTTCACCCAAGCGAAGCTGGGCGGGACAGCTAGTCTATTATGTTGTATCATCTTTATCTATATCTTGGATACTGGAATAACTACACTTAAGAAATTGAGTAAGAATTGTAAATATAGGAAAATAAAAATTCATCGAAATCCTTCTAGTTGTGAAGTTAACAAAAACTAACTCACACTAATAAACTTTTGCATGAGAGTATAAATAGACTAGCGACTCAGCCCCGGCATGAAACGGAACACATCTACGCAAACAACCTTTTTAAGGATATATACCACGCCGAGTCCTCACAGGGTAGATAGAGTACCTTCATAATGCTTCACTCTTTCACTTCGTCCACATTCATATGCTCGCCGGTTTCGAGTACTCTTGACGTTCCCATCACAGAGTGCCCGATCGATTTTAAATAAGTTGGAACCTGGTGTTTCTCAGCTTCTTCGTTCATAAGGATATATTTTATATATGTATCGTATCTAACTCACGGTGAAAACTGAACCAAAGTACGTGGAGTTCTTTATGATCTTACCGCGACGGACAACCAAACACCAAAAACCAGACAATATTCAGAATGTTATTACTAATAAATGTGAATGTACGTTTGTTTGTTCGTTTCGCACGGAAAATCTACTCAACCGATCATCATGAAACTTCTCTAACTATTCTCTAAGGTATTGGGAAAGAAGACTTTTTATTACAAAGCAAAAACATTTATGGTAGTCTCCATCTGCAAAATGTTGTTTCATTGGAGTTAAACATAACCTATGTGTATTTGGACCAAATTTCATCAAGTTCCGTTCAGCCGGTCTGCCGCGATTGAGTAACAAACATTTTTACTTTCATGCACTATAATACTAAATTTTTTTCAAATTTAATTGTGAGGACCTACCTACCTTATTGTATGGCAGCGAATCCTGGGTATGTCAGAGGAGGTATGAAAATAGCTTGTATGCAGTTGAGATGCGATCTCTTCGAAAAATGTGTGGAATAACGATATTAGATCGAATCCGCAATGAAGAGATTCGCAAATCGACTGGCGTGAATGAGGGCGTGATTGTAAAGATGAAGAAAGACATGTTACGTTGGTTTAGACACATAGAAAGGATGAGTGAAGAAAGTTTGACGAAACAGATATACAAAGCAAAACCGTGTGCAAGAAGAGGCAGAGGAAGGCCACGTTCCAACTACCTGGATCAAATCGATCGGACGCTCAAGGACGGGAACGTTAAGAGTACTCGAAACCGACGAGCATGTATGAAGAGACTGATGAGTGTGGACGAAGCGAAAGAGGTATGTAAGTCTAGAGAGAACTGGCGCTCTATACTCTCTGCCTACCCCGTTAGGGACTTGGCGTGATTATATATGTATGTAATTGTGAGGATATTAGTTCATTTTTCTCTCAAAAATTACTGAATGATATTGAATGAAATTTGGCACAAAGATAGGCTGTTAGATTGTTAGCAGGATTAACACATTTTACAGAAGAAAAAACTAAAAAACATGTATTAATAATAATAATAATTGTATCAACATTTACGCGAGCAAAACCACGGGTCACAGCACAGCTAGAAGTGTTATAATTAGATGACATTAACACACTTAGCACTTACGTTTTCTTCAGCATGAAGTCCGCCTCTATAGTCATGCTGCACAGACATTCTGCACTCTGAGGCTTGAAAGGCTTGACGTCAATAGTCTGGAACAACATATTAGGTATTATATATATTAAAGAGCCATGGTGGCCGAGCAGTTCGGTTCGATTGCAAGTTCGAATCCGACTGTACCAATGAGTTTTTCTGAGCTTAAGTAGATGGTGACATCCACGAAGACGCGCCCCACATATTCTAGTCGAGGGGGTTGCGGGGAGTATGACCCGAGTCTATTAATTGTAGTGTGCGTGTGCACTCATAGGTTATCAGTGTGTACCGATAATACTCAAACATTAGTGGAAGGTTAAGGTACTATAAACTATGAAGAAGAATAGTGGGGCGCGTCTTCGTGGATGGCACTATCTATACACAGTTAACACATCATGTAGGGTAGAAATAGTAAAAATAAAGTATAGTCAGAGAGCCTGTATAGACAGGTTTAATCTGTGTACTTAATGATAATCATCTTGCTGTTGAACTCATTGATTCCAGAATAAAGCTTTAGTATAAATAACAAGCATTATATTGTACTATACAAACCTGCCCAATAGACAGAGTAGCCCACTTCCTCTGTGGTGCAGAGAAGCCCACTGTACCCTTTTCAACCCCACTGTAGAATCGAATACTGAAGACAAAGTGCTGGGAAGGCCCTGTAGCCACCTCAATGTGCCTGAAAAATATGTATCTTACAATTCTTACTTCCAGGGATGACCGTTAATGCCTGCAACACAATTTACTACTACTGCAGGCACTTTCACATAGATTTTGTAGTTTTACTTTTATTATATCCCTTTTATAAATATAAGTTGTCACCGGTCATCATGATTTATATAAGAAACTGTAGTTTGGAATTGTGAACATGGTTTTTCATCTTTTATTTAAAAAAAATCACCTTGTTAGTTACTATGTTGTATAAAAAGAGCTGTGATGGCCAATAAACTTATAAAAAAAAAAAGAAGTTATTTTCAAAGTCAACGGACACACCATTCCAATATATTTTACGGATCTAAAGTGCCATTATTAGTCATTCCATATGTTTCATGGTAAGGGAAATAATGGTAAGGAAAAAACTTAACTAAAAATAAACCTCTAGAAAAAAGGGGGCTTTTTTTTGAAAATTCTGCCTACTCATTTGCTGGAACTTAAGGAAGGTGGTTAAGGTTACCTTACATATATCTTTATATCATTTCTTTTATATCAATATATACATTTTTTTAGCATTTGTGGTAGTTACTAATAAGGTCCGAAATTAAGAATAGCTTGACATTACTAAATTATGCTAAAAAGTATTATGTTAACATGCATCTTACTTGACATCACTGGGGAAGTCATCTGGGTTGATAAGGGCGCAGTTTGTGATGGCAAGCTCATCCGATGGACATTTTGCTGCCTTCATGCGCTGATGAGACAAATGAACACCTTAGGTAGTCTTGAAAAAATTGTTCATTATTTTTTTTAAAATTCATTGGTAAAAAAAATAAATACATGTACAATATGTATATACAGCCATGAAACGGTTATTCCTTTCTCTTCGCTTAAATTAATAAATGAAAAGGACATTTCAAAATATTTATAATGTTTGGAATTATGTTGAAAATTTTGCTTGTTGATGTTACTCAGTTGCTTAGTAAATAAGTACCTAATCTGTACCAGCTGAACGTATAATACAGCTATCACTGAAATTATTATTAATGTTTATTAAATCCGCTGATACATAGATGTACCCACAACTATTATACTAACAATTGCTAAATTAATGTATAAGACCTTACCAATGAAGACATGATTAATCAATTTTTATTTCGATTTATAGACACTATTTTTGACAAATGATTCACGTAGATAGATTTGACGAAATGACGTGAATGAAACAGTCGAACCGTCACTGGAACAACCGACGAATGACTGCAATGAATTTATTTTGGCTGTAAATCCATTGGTTGTCGATCAATACAGAGAGCAGCTGCGCGCGCCGCGCTGTCGGTTTTGTGTTGCCACCTATAACATGGTTAAATATCTAAATGGTATTTGAAGTAATAACTAAAATAGGTGATCCATATTTGGTAATGACGTTATAGTTTTAATCTTGGACCAAATAAACAAGAGAATTAAATTAAAAATGTTTAATTTCATTCATGTGAAGAAAGTAAACATTTCTGCTTCTATCCACATCCGTTTTCTTTCCTCCTGCTCCCTTCGATGCTGTACTTCACCCCCTCCAGTCCCACGTTATAAGTTATAACAAATGGCCGCCAGAAACAGTGGTCAAATCGTTATTTATACGTTTGAGACAATTTTTGGAATAATCGTGAATCTGTCATAGAGTTTACGTTAACCTTCATTCATTTACGTATGTGATATGTTGCAAGTTATGTTTACTATTCGATATCATTAATTAAAAGCACGAACAACCAACTAACCTCAATAATTTTACTAAGAAAATGGAGCTTCCTCAGCCACCGCAAGGTACGCTAGATTAACCGCTTTTCCCGTGCCTGATCAAAATATGTGTTATAGAATGTTTCTTTGTAATATTAGTTTTATATTTTTAGATCAAGATCTGCGCAATATTATAGACAAACTCGCTCAATTTGTCGCAAGAAATGGCCCCGAATTTGAGAAAATGACCAAGAACAAACAAAAGAATAATCCAAAGTTCAGCTTTCTTTACGGCGGGGAGTACTTCAACTACTACCAGTACAAAGTTACGACGGAGCAAGCAAGTAAGCATTGTTATGTGAAGAAAAGACAAATGAAATGCTTTTGATGTGCACTGATTGGATGTTGTTATATGAGTTTTAAGTGAACCTCCGCTGTTTATAGTTCTAAAGCAATCAGCCGGTGGCCAGGCGGCACCTTCTCCCGCCGGGGCTTATATGGCACAGAACAGGCAATATGTAATGCCCCAACAGGCCGGCGCGACGGCCGCTCAGCTGGGCCTCGCGGCGTCGATGGCGGCAGCCCCCGCGCTTCAGCAGTGGCTCGCCGCCAACTCGGCGCCGCCCAATCCTCAGCACTCGCATGAGCTCGACAACATCTCAGCACAGATCAACATGCTCACAGAGCAAATTACTCAGTCTGAGAATAATCTCAATGCTCAGCATACGGTTAGTATGATGAGAAAATATTTATGTCATATTCAAATATTATTAATATATAAATATTCAACAGAATTTTTGTTGACAATACATACAATATAAATTCTGATAATTTCTTTATGCTATCAATATATCAATCTGTTTGAAAGGAATCATAGTTAACTAACATTGATTTGTTTTTAACTCTATTGTAAAATACCATAATATTGATCTGTTAAACATAATTTTACTCTGTTTTATGAATGCTTACAGGCTTGTTTGCCACCCAAGTGGTATAAAAAAAA
The DNA here is from genome assembly GCA_016069955.1 of Drepana arcuata. NCBI lineage: Eukaryota > Metazoa > Arthropoda > Insecta > Lepidoptera > Drepanidae > Drepana > Drepana arcuata. Next base: position 23,546 of record JACCPG010011226.1, read on the forward strand.
AGGCTTTGTTTTCTGTGTTTAGTGTTCCACAAGTATTTTATACATAATTGGAATTACTGTTCAAACTTTTGTAATTTGTGATTTGTTCAAAATTATTTGTTATTAATACCTAGTTATATGATCTCACATATAATATATCTGGTATATCTGTTGCGCTTGCATCTAGTAAAATCTAAAAGGCACAAATAAATTAGCCTGTACATTTTAGGTGCTTATTCAGCAACAACAGGCTAAGATCAACGAGTTGGTGAGCAAGGCGCAAATGGAAACCATCCAGATGATGGCAGATGAGAACAATATCAACCTCAGCGAGCTGGACTCCATCTTGCAGCCTATCATTGACACATGCACTAAGGATAGCATATCATCAGGTACTTAATTGTAATGAAGACTTTAATCAATCAGCTGTGCATAAATAAAAAATTTTAACATATGTACAACTCCACCTGACCCCTACAAGCCTCTGCCAAAGACTGAACCCCTAAACAATTAAACAATAAAGCACTAATGCAGCTAAACACTTAAGTCGAGATCCATATTCCACAGGGGTGCCCTTAGCTGTATTTGCTTAGTACTGAGTCTGTGAACCTTTGGTTTATCCATTGTTGGTTAAGTAGCAAAATATCCCAGAAATCATGCTACCCCAGATACACTTGTTCTTATGCTCTTACAAATAAAATCAACTCACAAATTGAAGGGTAATTATTTCACGTGTATATTAGCCAGCCATATTAAATAGGGAAACTTACGAAAAAATATTCATTCATTTATTTATGTATAATTCCTGACACGCCACATTTATGAAAATTATAGAAATTAGAAGTTTGACTGACCGATACCTGTGGTCACAGACATAGTAGTCATCGGTCACAGACTTTCATTCAATCACATCACAGACGAACTAGATTCGCAGTAAACAATAGTAGTCAGTGCTTCTTTTTCGACGTTTTATAAGTGCCCACCTGGGCCTATGTGAAATAAAAAGATTTTGATTTTTGGCAATAGAGATCAAAATCTCTGCTCGCTAATGCATAGTTTACAGAAAAAAAATATTTCTCTATTTAAAGTATTTTTTCTTGACAGGAAAAACATTATAGAGGAACAAAAAACATTAAAATGTATATTTTTTAACTTTCCACTTTAATTGTGTCCTTTTACCAGGCAAAGGGTGGATATTGCAACATGCAACATCGCACGACTCTGGGAAAGTGATATCCCAGCATTTGCTGCGTAAGGTGACTCAGCAAGGAGCTGGCTTCACACAGAAGCTACACATCATTTACCTTGTGAATGATGTTCTTCATCATTGGTCAGTACCAAGGCCTAGTCATGTATTGTCAGTTGGTTTCGCCTCATGGCTCTAATACTCTGAGCTTTAGGTTAATCCATTTGTTACTAACATATTTGTCCTTCTAATCAGATAATTTATTATATTTAGTGATAGATGTAAATATCAAAAAGTTATGTCTCTATTAAATCATTTTATGAGTATTTTTTGCACACAGTTTGAGCCAAAATAATAGGTTGATATGTAAACTTACAGAGTAGGAATCATTGCATGAATATAAATGTTCCTTTTATCTTAAATTTTTCAAGTTGTGCCCCTTATAAATGTTATCAATTCGGTGTCTATGATACTATTATTCCTAATTACAGTGCACGCAAAAACGCAGAAGATCTCAAGAAAAATTTGGAAAATGTGGTGGTTCCAATGTTTTGCAATGCCAGTATAGGTAACATATTTATAATAATGCCCTCAAGATGTAGGTCTCTCTTTATCGATTGTGCATTTTCATCTAATTAACGCATCTCTAGACATCATCGCCTGTGGTTTGCCAGTCAGGTAACTTGCTTGGTGCCACCTTGGCTTGTAAGACAACAATTTAATTATTTGTCTGTTTCAGCGGTCACAGAGGAGCAGGAGGCTAAGTTAAACAAGTTGCTCCGACTATGGGAGTCGAAGTCTAACTATTTCGACGCCACGGTCATTGACAAAATGAAAAGCCCCACCAGCTCGTACCAGGAGTATCAGAACAACTTGATCTCCCAACACTCAAATGCTATAGTACATTTATCTCAGCAAACTAAATCCACCTTTGAGAAGTATGTATGCCCTTGTTTATTGTAACTTAGCACTGTATCAAATATAATTAATGTAAATATTATTTTTAGCTACCAATCCCAGCACCAAGCGTTTGTAGCGCACACTATGCAACAAATCCAGCAGCTGGAGTTGCAAAAACACGCTATGGAGATGCAAAACAACAATGATCGGAACAATGATAACAATATGCCGCAACCAAATAATATGCAGAGTCCGTTTCCTAATAACAATTTCAACGATCAAAATTTTGGGCCGCCTATGGGCAGCTACGATCAAAACTTCAATTCAAACAATCAGTATGGCAGTGAGAATGGTGACAATTTTGCCTCCAATAACAGTATAAGCGGTAATGATAATAGTTACGACAGTCAAATGTTTGACCATATGACAAAAAAGAATGAACCTGATGAGCTTGACTTATCACATCTTCCAAACATTAATTTCTCGCAACCGCCCCCTGGCTTCATACCTAAAGAAAATCCAGTACTGCTAGCATTCCAAAACGGTCTTCCAGATTTAAGTAAGCCTCCTCCTGGATTCCCCCCATTCCAAGAAATAAATAATGAAGAGTTAATGCCCTCTGTACCATACTTTGAATTGCCTGCTGGGCTTATGGTACCTCTCATTATGGTAAGTCAATTCAACATTTATTAGACATACATACAACATATTGCACCCCGCGCAGTTCCCGACTCGATATCGTTGTCTAGTTACCATAACACAAGCTTTGCTTAATTTGGGACTAGGTCAATTTGTGTGAAATTGCCCCAGATATTTAGATATTTATTACATACATTTCTACGGTTTACTTGCAGTGTTTACGAACAACAGATAGCACATTCATACTTATGGTCTCAAACTTTGTCACCTGAATGCTGCATGTCGATAATATACCATGCTTTGATCATTACATTGTTCCAGCTGGAGGAAGACAAATACCGACCACTGGATCCTGCTATGATCCGGTTACCGCCTCCAGCGCCACCCAACGATAGGCTCCTTGCTGCCGTCGACGCGTTCTATGCGTCACCTAATCATGAGCGGCCTAGAGACAAGTAAGTATATGGCTGAAAATTAAAAAACTTTGCTATAATTGGCCATATTATGAACTTACCATACAATATTTCATTGAGACCCTAGATTGATATGTGAAATCTATTATTTTTTAGTGAGGGTTGGGAGAAGCTAGGTTTATATGAATACTACAAGGCGAAAAATGCCGCGAGGAAAATGAAAGAGGAGGCAATAGCACAAGGATTCAGAGAGAAGTCGAGATCACCGAGCCCCATCCCAAAAGACTTGCAGAAACAACCCACCCCACCAGGAAGAAGATATAGGTACGATTTAACATCTTACCATAATAATATCTAGTTAATCACTATTGGTTGTATAATTGCGGTTGGATTAGCTTAGTCTTAGTTCAGTTAGTAAAAGCCCAAGGCAAAATATAAATAAGTATTTTTTTTAGTTAAGTGTTTAGTAATAAATAACTTTCTGCACCAGATCGAAGAGCAAAACACCTGAAAAGCCCTCACCAGCGAAGTCACGCTCGAAATCACCCTCTCCATCACCACGGCGGAAGTCATCTTCGTGGAGACGAGAAAGGGAAAGAGACAGTAAGAAACAGTCTTTGCGTATATTATATCTAGTTATAATTCATTTTATGGAGGCCTCTTGTGATGGCAACATTTTTTTTGTTTGCAATTACAAGGTTGCTTGGCACTTTATATTGTTAAAAGCTGTTGACCTGTGTTTTTGTGTTCAAGCTATTTATATTTTCATTTAACTTTCAGATGAACAAAATATTTTGTTTGTGTCAGACCGGCGTCGGTCGCGATCGCGGTCACGATCTCGTTCGCGGTCGCGCAGCCGGTCGCGGGAGCGCGACAGGCACCGTGACTCACCTCGCTCTCGGCGCGTCGATAGATCCAGATCCCCTACGCCGCCCAGCTTCCTGTTAGTACTTTTCATATGCCGGTTTTTATTTATCTGCTGTTTTCAAATGTTCTAGCCAAATCTTGTTTTATTTTTTATCTTCTTAGGGTAATTTTCTATATGTCATGTGTCTTCTATAGTGGGGGAGCATACCCAAGTTCATCTAGTGGCATAGACTCCAATAACAAGGGTCACCAGCTACTGCAGAAGATGGGCTGGAGTGCAGGTGGGCTCGGAGCCTCGGGGCAGGGCATCGCCGAACCTATCAGCGGAGGCACCGTGCGTGACAAACAAGATCAATACAAAGGTTGTTATTTAGAATACTTTTCGATAAAGTATATATACTATCGAAACACCTTGCAAGTTTGTTTTTAAGAATACATCAATAAGAATACATGTCCAATGTCGTTTATTAAACAACATTTGACATATATTCCTAAATATACACATTTTTCTATTCTATTTATGAGCTTACTAGCTGTGCCCGCGACTTCGTCAGACTTCTTCGACAGCTTTTTTACCTTTCGTAAAAAAAATCTTTTTTTTCAACAAAAAGTATCCTATGTTACTTCTAATACCTCCCAGAATATGTGTACAAAGTTTCATTATGATCGGTTTAGTAGTTTTTACGTGAAAGCGTAACAAACAAACTTACATTCACATTTAAAATATTAGTAAGGCTGAACCTGATAAAAAGATATATAGTTTTTGGGTATATTATTTTTATATATTTTTCGTATAACATTTTCTTTCTTTCATGTTCAAGGTGTTGGCGTGAACCTCAATGATCCATATGAAAACTTCAGAAAGAACAAAGGAGCAGCATTTATAACGAGGATGAAAGAGAGAGCTCTTGAGCGGTCATCATGATCACCATAGACTTGAGATTATATGTAAATGTGTACAATTGCAACTGTGTGGATGGGATATGATTTATTTTATCAAAATCAAACTTAAATAAAAGTTATATAAATTTTGACATGTCATTTAATTTCAAAGTACCTTATGAGCTGAAGCTCTATCTATATAAATGCATTATAATTCAAAATCGTCTTCATAGTTATCTTTGAATGAAGACAGGCTGTCTAGACTTTCCGAGTAATCTGCAGATTCCAAACCCTCTTCTTGAAACATGTGCAACTTTGAGAATTTGATTCTACTTGTCTCTCTGTGTAATTTTTCTAGCATATCTGTCAGGAAGTTACCATTGTGGTAGCCACTTATGACGGGACAGCTTTCAACTTTTTGCTCATTTTCACCAACAATAAACCCATATTTATTAAGATTTTTTGAAAAAATATTTGGAAATGGGTTTTTTATCTGTATAGGTTTTTCGTAAACTGACACATTAGTAGCAGAGAGGAAATTATTTGCCTGGAAGTATAATTCAAACATTTCTTTCACATTAGTACACCTATATGCTGCCAAATTCATTTGCTCCTTTGCTTCCTTGGGTGATGCTTTCAAATAATTCTCTGGTATACCTCTTACTGTGACCAGTTGAAAAATTTTGTCAGTTGCAATCTTGCAACTAGGAGTTATACATGTGTAGATGGGTTTTGTGGCTTCATTCAAGAACTCTATCAAATATTGTGATTCATTCATTGCAAATGGTAAATACATTGATGCAGCTGCCATTTTTCTACCATATCCAGTCATATCGGCACATATGTCTGACATTGTGTGGACATTGCCTTTGTGTCTGTATTTGAGAGATAATGTATCTATAGCTGAAGCTAAAAGCGCTGAGGAATGGTAATATAATTCGGAATTGTAAGTAAGATGGTCAAAAGTCCTAGGGCTTCCTGGTTTCCTCCATCCTTTTTCTCCTGTGCAAAGGGGCACAAACAAAGTAGCATGCTCAGAGAGCTTTTGTACAGAGAGTGCCAAGTTCACTAATCTGATAGAATCTTTAGTAGTAGATTTCTCTCTATCTTCTGGTGTAGTAGGATTGTTGTCAGGGTAATGTGATGCTATGATTGGATATGCAAGTATTGACTTTGAGTATTCATCAACTAGATGTTCAATGCATCCCAAAGCTAATCCTGCAAAGCCATTAGTACAGTCAAAGTTCACTTGGAAACCCTGCATACTATCACACTCTTCAACATATTTTCTGATACTATCACTGAATGTATCGCCAAACTCTGACTTCCATATTGTACTACCAGTGTTGAAGATATCAAAGGAATGCTGCAAAGAAAAAAGGTCTTGTAAGCTTATACATTAGAAAAGGTATTCACTAAATTACAAAAACAATTGTCACCTAAAATATATATCCGACGGGGAGTGGGTGTGTGAGTACTACCTATACACATTTCCCCTTTGAAGACCTTTATGGGAAGCCGTGAGGATATATTATTTAAAAACCAATCCACTTTATTATTATTCTTCTTACTTATAGATAATACTTCTACTATTCAACAAATATTTACTCACATTTTCATTTCCATGTGTGTATTCTTTTATAATATTGACAGTTCTGGAATGAAACCTGGGGTACAAAAAATCTGTCCAGGATTTAACACTTTCTTCAAGATTGTAGTTTTTTTTTTCTACTATTTCACTTGTTCCAACACAGTCAATATCTTTCATATATTCGTTCTTGTCTGCAATTGGCTCCTGTATCTTTTCAACAGACTCCCATTGTACATCTTCGTCTATATCTGCTGGAAGTCCACCGCTTTCCGGTAAAGTATTAAGAGAACCTTTCAAATCAGCCAAAAGTAATCTAGGGGTATAAGTTATTTCTTGGTTTGTTGTTTGCCCTTCTCTATACAAAACATCGTGATTAACTTCAGTCTTCAAAAGTCCGGTGTAATCAAAACTTTGTTCTTGCAAGTTCCAGAAGTGTGCACCAACATAGTTTGCGTAATGACCAAATTGAAGGGTAATTATTTCACGTGTAGCCATATTAAATAGGGAAACTTTCGAAAAAAATATTCATTCATTTATTTATTTATAATTCCTGACACGCCACATTTATGAAAATTATAGAAATTAGAAGTTTGACTGACGGCTGACCGATACCTGTGGTCACAGACAGTCACAGACATAGTAGTCATCGGTCACAGACTTTCATTCAATCACATCACAGACGAACTAGATTCGCAGTATACAATAGTAGTCAGTGCTTCTTTTTCGACGTTTTATAAGTGCCCACCTGGGCCTATGTGAAATAAAAAGATTTTGATTTTTGGAAATAGAGATCAAAATCTCTGCTTGCTAATGCATAGTTTACAGAAAAAAATACAGATATTTTATTTTTACTATATTCCTTAATACACTCATTAAATAATATATACTATACTTAATTGGATTCAACGATCTCGATTGTTTCATTTTCATTTATTTTGTTTTAATGATAATGGATATTTATATGAAAATAAAGCGTAGATAATAAAGTAAGCAGGTAAGCAGAGAGAACAAAAGGCCAGTTTTCTCTAGACTTACATACCTCTTTCGCTTCGTCCACAGCAAAGATTACAATGTATACTGGTCCACAGTCTTCTCATTCGTCTCTTCATAGACGCTCGCTAGTTTCGATCCTAGTGTCCGATCGACTCTAGGTAGTTGGAACGTGATCTTCTTCAGCCTCTTGCACACACTCGCATTTAAGTGTTCTATGTATTCAAGTATATACCAATATGTATAATACTATATAAGTATATATAACGTTGTCAAGTTACCACAGTAGGTACATCATCATATCATCACGCAGTCCCTAAAGGGGTAGGCAAAAAAATATAGAGCTCCAGTTCTCTAGACTTACATAGTACATGCTTTGCCTAATTTGGGTCTACATAATATATATATTATACCATAATATATTTATTATGGTATTTACCATTTATTTATAATTAGTAACCGCCCAATGATAAGCTCTGGCAGCAGTTGTTTGAATTTGATGAAAGTTATGTTAGTAAGTTTTCTTTATTTGGAAAGGCCATGTGCAAGGCATCTTTATCGTGATCCGTAGTTCTTCTATACTGGGATTCTGAAAATTGCGTACTGTTGATTTTCTAGTAATTAAACACTTTCAGATCAAGGTACTCATTAATTTTATTACAAATGTTATTAAAAATCGTTCAACTTAATTATCTTAACACAGTAGACACTAAACACTATACTATTATCTCTACATTTATTGCCTAAATTATTTATTTACTTGGATGTTGAAATACTGGCAGTGGAAATTACATTAAACTATGTATTTAATAATCACACAATCCCAGCAACACCTTACATGTAACATACATATCAATAAGCAATTATTTAGATTCAAATAATTACAAGAAAGTTTTCCACCACACATATTACATACATACATGTTTGTAATCTCTTGGCCAAACAATGAAATGATTCTGCTATTGAAGTGAATGTAATCTTTTGAAGTGACTTTACAGACATAATTCATTAACAAAATTATTATTAATATTTATTCTTATATTAAAAGCAATTATAAGAAAAATCATTGTTTATTTCTTATAATGATATTTACATAATTGCACTGACGTGTCCTCAATCATTAGGTGTACAACGAGCACCTAATTTAACCATAAACGTATTTTTGCTAATACAATTATCGATTAATCAAGCGCTAATTAACTCAATTCATAACATTGGTGTTGTTAGTGCCTACAAATACATGTATCCATTCAATCAATCCAATCACTGACAGTTATGTCCAAGTACCACATTCATTTATTATAAAGCAATTAAAGATCCTTCTTATCTGCAAGTAGGTATTTCAATTCACGGAACGTACCTAGCACCTACTACTATCAATCTTAATATTACCTTATTTAAGAATTGAGTTACATAAGCAGGTAAGTTTACAAGTCAAAACTAAGCGGTGGCATATTTTCTCGTGTATCCGAGCTCAATTCGGTAACAGTAACTGTATAGAAATGTGTATGAATATATTTACAGCATATCTCGTATCACAGTATCATCTAGTCTAAATCGATTAACATAGAAGAGATTGCTATAAATTCATGAAAAATAATGTACAGCTTGTACTCTATATTTTAATGTTACTCCTTATATTATTTACAGTATCATTGTAAAGTCAGCTGCTTATTATCTCAATTAAGCCATAGTCTAAGCGTACTAGAGCGACTATATGAGCCAAGGCTATCTGATATAAAAAGGGACATTCCTCGAAACACGAGCACACAAACAGGACAACCAAATGCTAGACATTGAAGAATTTTAAATTACATTTAAATGCATAAGTAATACTTTTGGTTTACTTACATAAGACCGCATGAGTACCAATACAATAATGATGTAGTCACAATTTAAAATACGCACCTACAATACACAAAATAAAGATGAAACTAGAATGTCCCTTAATTACAGACCTTGCAGATTTTACGAAAATTACTGTAACCTTACATTTCACCTTCTCATTTTACCTTAACACAATTAGTCTTCTACATTCGAGAGATCTACTAACACAACCTCTACGACGAATAGGTATTCACCACAAAACTTCGCACCCACAAAGAAAAAAAAATATTCTTGCTACATTGAAATCATATAGATTACGGTATAGGCTTCCCAAGTAATAAAATAGGAAGCAAATATAGTAATCAAAACGTGCATTTTTAATCAGAACAATTTTATAATATACATATACAATAGTTAAATAACATGGAATAAGTTTGTAGGTGTCAACCTACAATCTTATATTCGAGGATTAATTCAAACATGTACCAGTATGTACATGGAAGTATAATGGAAATTTTACTACAAGTGATAACAACTGCGCCAAGAATAAAATTAATACATATTCGTATAATATTTACATAATAAACAGCGGTGGGATTTTTTTTATATACCCGCCTATTGTGTTGCCACTGAATCGAGACATTTTAGTATTATCTAATCTTATAATTTTTTAAGCATCTCGATCACCTCCATGAGATGTTCGTAAACTATTTTTTTCTAAATACTACCTCTCTGTCATAATTGTAGTCACGTAAGTACTATCCAGTATTTACGCGAGTACAATTGAAAATAACTTCCTTGTTTCAAACTTATAAAAATGTGTCAATCCAACAGCAGTCGATTGTGGCTTTGTACTGACGTATGGCTGCAAATCAACACCCTAAGAAACTAATACACTGGATAATACATATAAGAAAGTTCATGACATGTTATGATCCTACTACTCGCACCCAAATCCATCAATATCCAATTTGGCTCTGAGGCGCCGGCCGGTTAAACAAATTAAAACTATTAAACAGTGTAAGATATGTAACAAGTGTCCCATTTTTGTAAAAAAACATGTAAATACACTTATCTGGTACAGACTATCACGATTGACATCTCAATACAACAATGAAATTTAGCAATTCATACCTAAATTATTACAGTTCGAATCATTAAAGTTATCCTAGTATAGTAATGGAACGATCACTGGAAGAGCTATACTAAGTACTACCGTTGACTCTACGTCGTGTGATCACAATTTGTTTAGTTAAAGTCTTAAGCTTAGGAATATTACCTATATTAGTGCAACTCGGTTCACAAGTGGCGTTTTTCGTCTGCTTGTGTGTGTTTGTGTGGTGACTGGGCGGTAGATAAAGCTGGTTTTAGCTCGTTTTGCTGTGTGAACTGAAAATAAAAATACATTAACCATAAATATAGAGAGAAGCACAAATAAATCTTACATTCTACATAATCTCAAAAATGTCGGACGCCGATTCCCTAACGGGGTAGGCAGATTAGAGCGTCCGTTGCAAAAAATAGTCTCCATTAATATAAAAGTAAAAATAACAATAAGACATCTATCACAAAAGTTCTCACACTGGGTCAAACAGTTACAAAAACTCGTGAAAGTAAAAGATGAAAAAAACTCACTAGTATAGTCTTGCGCCAAGGACAAATCGAATTTCATGGGTTTTGTAACGTCAATATCGATTTCTTCATATGATTGATCCAACACCTGTAAACAAAAACATAATTATATAAAATGTACCACCAAGCAAGTGAATTTTTTAGACTAGTTTTGGATTAAGGATTGATGTTGTTCGCATCCGAATTTGAGTTATACGACTTAAGTTGACTGTCACTACCAAGTACCATGAAGGGCCGAGTGGCACTGTTTCTGCGTACTGTTTTGTTTCTGCAATGAGCTTTCCAATACTCTATATAGAATACAGCTATTACATAAGTGCATTATATTATTTTAATGGTGCCACTCACCTAACAGCTGTGCCGAGTTCGCTCTTCTTCTAGTTAGAATTAAATGGTAATTATATTGGATTTTTTCAGAATAAAACATATCCTGTGTCCTAATCAAGCTAAGTAAGTAGTAAGTGTGTTACCTCGACGTCGCTGAGGTCGTCCCCGGAGTCCCCGTCGCTGAGGTACCTGGGCGCGGGCGCGGCGGGCAGCAGCCGGTAGCAGCCGCCCACCATGCCCGTACCCAGCACAGCCTCCTCTTCTTCCACCTCTTCCACTTCCAGTTCCTAATGGACAAACATTAATGTTACACAGATTAAAAGCGTAGTTATAACAATGTATTAGCTTACGACTTTGAAACAAGCTTGTTTTTCATTGGGCTCCAAGAAAATTGTTCGCATTATAATAACTTCATGTTATTATATATATATATATATATATACAATATAAGGAATTCATATGAAATGATTATCACTTTGGCTAAATACTCCGTAATTCCTATTAGAGCTAAACCACGATTAAGTAACATCTACTTTGCACTCGAAGAGTTCAAAGCAGGCGGACTATGCATGATTGAAAAGGTGACCTATTATGTCTGGTAGCGTTTATATGAAATACATATGACGTAAATGAAAATACGTACCTACTTAGGTAATTACAATTTGATTGGGGAACAGACATGGGAATTAATCACGAGCATCAGAGCGAGTCCATCGCCGTGGGAGCATCAAGCGGGACATACATATGTTTTTGACTATCTACCTAAACATATTCAGGTTTCCTCTCAATGTTTTCCGTCACCGTAAAAAGATAGTTGTGTTATTCATACCAAATATAAAATAACTCGTCATCGGGATCATGTTTCTAGAGACAGTTAAATGTGGATGAAGCGAAAGAGATCTGTGAGACTAGAGAACTGGCACTCTATTATCTGCCAACTTCGTGAGGGACTTGGAGTGATGATATAAATTTACCTAAATAAGTTATTATTTCAGACCATTAAAAGAATCAAATGTTTTCGCTCGATGAAAACATCACTACATCGATCGTCAAGGAATAGACTAGCATTGACAATATAATATAACGCTTGGTAGTCGCATATTCGTAGGCGCGAATTGATTTAAATACGTCATGCATGTTGATAAGTTGCATTGTGATAAGAGTACAAGTAAGGGCCATAAATGAATCAACGATCCCAGATTGAACCGTAGCAATGATAACAACGTGTCAACATTACTGCTTACGACGCGACTTTATATTTCAGACGAGATTTAATTAACAGTTCAAGTTGATTTCTATAAGTAAATGCTGTGAGAGCCGTGGTGGCAGTGGTCCGAGTAGATGCCTACAACCCAAAGACTGCAACTTCGAAACCAGAGTGTACTAATTAGTTTTTCAGAACTTAAGTAGAGCGTGTGTGCCAGAAGAGGCAGAGGAAGACCACGTTCAACTACCTAGATCAAATCGATCGGACGGTCAAGGACAGGAACTTCAAGATTACTCGAAACCTACGAGCATGTATGAAGAGACTGATGAATGTGGACGAAGAGAAAAGTTATGGTCTTAAGAGAGCTGGGGCTTTATACTCTCTGCATACCCCGTAAGGGACTCAGCGTGATGGTATATATGTATGTATGTATGTATGTATGTAAGTACTGCGATCAGTCACACCACAAGATTTACGGTGAAGGAGACATCGAGAGGAAACCTGAAGAACCGATTTAAAATACGCCATCGTCATCTGGCTAAAATGTCCTATTACATTCCAGCTATGACTTCGGAATAACGTGTGAAGATATATTATTTATCTTTCTCAGCATTGAAATGGTGATTATTTAAAATTCTTGAGTGTTGTCAAGGGTCGGAATATATTAAGAAATTTTCTGGTGATACGGAATTATATTATATAAAGAATTATTGCTTACTATTATTAAGATTACATGAAGTCATACGATTGAATCATACATTTCATGTCAAGAAGCCAAGCCTTGTGTACCAAGTGCAAATAAAGCAAACGGACCTGTTCAACAATAGCCTCTTCTTCATCGACCTCCTCCTTGACCTCGGGATCGATCTCGACGTCAGCGTCCATCTCAACGTCCGCGTCGACGTCTCCGTCGTCGTCAACATCCGCGTCGCCGCCGCCCATTCCACTGTACTTCATCTCCCCACGTTCCAGAGCTTCTAAACTGTCTGTAAACAAAGAATAAAAATTAATATGTAGTAACAAAAAAAACTGGTAAACGAGCCAAGGTGTCCCTTTGTACAAACATACCCACTTACGTACGTTTTGATTTAATTCTGTCGTACGTCTTTTTTTTCTTTTTTTATACCACAAGCATGCGGTCCGCCTGATGGTAAGCGGTTACCGCCGCCTATGGACGCTTGCAACGTCTTAATGAAGGTAAGAAATAAGGTAATGAAGAACAAAATTTATTCGTCATACATAAATATTATCACGCCGAGTTCCTGACGGGGTAGGCAGATAATAGAACGCCAGTTCTCTCTAGTCTAGACTACACCACACATCACTATATATTAGGGTCCCCGTAAGACGTTGTAGATCATGACTCTATCGCCGTTTCTCAAACAATATACCTACATACGTCATTGATTTCTTCTGAAACGTCTGCAGGTTCATATCGGTGTGATTATTCATTATACATTGTATAGACAATGTCATCCACGTAGACGCGCCCCACCAATTTGTAGTAGAGGGGGTAGCGGGATACGGGGAGTACAAAACGAGTATATTAACTGTAGTGTGCGTGTGCACTCATAGGTAATCAGTGTGTACCGATAATACTCAAACATTTGTGGAAGGTTGCACACTTATGGCACTATGTATAGTATTATTATATACAGTAACAGCTTATACAATCGGTGTCAACTAATTATTTACAAGTATTGCAAGATGTATCTTTACTGTAAAAAAATGAATCTTTACCTGGATACACCATTGCTTTCTTTATAGCTTGAGGATCTTTCCGCGACCATTTTTGAACTTCCTCGTCCATCTTGCCAATTTTCGATGGATTCATTGCCCATAAACAACCTGTACGCAATGTTAAATGGTTTAAAAAACAATCACTTCACAGTCGTTCTCTATTGTGTATTGTCATAAGGTTAAAATTACCTTTTCTTTGACTCCCATTTGTTGAAGGTTTTTCAATCTTTTCAAAACATTTGTTCAAACTAAGATTGTGTCGAACGGAATTCTTCCAGCCGTTTGGTGCAGTCTTGAAGTACGGGAAATGTTGACTGCAATGAAATTATCAAACAATGAGTAACCTAGACTCGATAAGTAAACGAGTGGTTTTATTTATCGATAAGATTGGATTTTAACTAGCTGTTGTCTGTGTTTTTTTCGTAATATAGAATTTGTACTAATTAATGATTGGTATAAAACGTTTCATTCCCTATTACACCTGTCCTAGTTCCCATTTATACATACTTATCATCACACCAAGTCCCTAACGGGGTAGGCAGAGAGTATAGAGCGCCAGTTCTCTCTAGACTTACATACCTCTTTCGCTTCGTCCACAGTCATTAGTATCTTCATACATGCTCGTCAGTTTCGAGTACTCTTAACGTTCCCATCCTTGAGCGTCCGATCGATTTGATCCAGGTAGTTGGAACGTGGCCTTCCTCTGCCTCTTCTTGCACACACTTTGCTTTGTATATCTGTTTCGTCAATCTTTCTTCACTCATCCTTTCTATGTGTCCAAACCAACGTAACATGCCTTTCTTCATCTTTACAATCACGCCCTCATTCACGCCAGTTGATTTGCGAATCAATTGGCGTGAATGAGGGAATACATTTTCCCATTTATTTCTATACCAAACCACTGTACGGCCTCAAAACATTCAAACAATCATGTAGCTGACAAAAAATCATACCGAATTACTTGAATGAAGAGAACTGGAAGGAGAATCTACACCATGAGGCAGTCGGCGATTTGATATGCATGTTAGTTAATATGTATAATATGAATTTGTTTACTCACCACATAAAGTTATATATTTCGGAGACGGGTAAGCTACCCGTTCTGGAATTCTTGAGCGCCATAGCAATGAGACACGAGTAGGAATACGCCGGCTTGGGGAATTCACCAACGCTACCTTTACTAGCACTATTCACATATTTAGCTTGACTGGCGTCTACTGTAAACGCGCCGCTGACTGAAGTTTTAATTATTTGCCTACTATTATTTAATGAGGAATTATCGATCAATATTGTCGCCTGGCTCTTATTGCCATTAGCCAAAATTGTCCTAGATTGATTGATGTGTTGCGCGTCCAGTATGTGTATATTACCGGATATGATTGTTTTAGTTCCTAATTGTTGTGTAATTTTTTGGTTTGTATTTAAAATAGAGCAATGTTTGTTAACTTTGACCAGTTCAGACTGAGATTTTATTCGCACTGTTGGTGTTGGCGTGACAGATTTTGTCTTATCCAAATCTTTCAGTAGGTCCTTTACAACACTTTTCTCGTGCTTCCTAACATATATAACCATTTGAGTGGCTTCTTCCAAGTCTGATTGCTTTTTAATGACGGGTTCTTCAGTCTCTTTTACTTTCGATACTTTTATTGCATTAGGTGAGAATGTTAAATGGCTCTTTTCTTCTTTGGGACTGGGAAGAGATGCACTATTGTTTAAATTATTGTCCGTGGCAGCTGCTGACGTAAGTAATAGATTCGAGGCTTCCTCTTTAACCAAACTCTTCACGGGCGTTTCGGCAAACGACGACGGCATTACAGAATTCGGGTTCACCATCACAGCATTTGCCTCGGAGCCATACAAGTCTAAATTATGAACAAAACTGGTACTATTATTGAGCCACGTTGTTGAGTTATCTGTGTCCATATCTAATAGTGGCGGCAATTCCGAGAAGTTTAAACCCAACGAATCCTGCAAGGTAAAAGAAAAAACAACATTAATATGCAACAAACTTTGGAAAGAATAGATCTCATCAAGCAAGTAAAGGAACTAACGGGAAAATCGTTGATGCTGCCGAGATCAGTAGCTATCTCATTCTTGATGTCCATATCCAGCATGTCCTGGAGTGAGTCGGTGATGTACAGATCCATGTCTGAGCACGCCTGAAAAAATATACAATTCTTAAATATCCCCATTAGACTGTTTAGTATTATATGCACATATACATGTAACTTAACTTATCTACATGATAGTTTGATGTACGCTTTCGCGCCATATTATATGACAACGAAGAGCAATACAGATGGAAAATGGTACGGGAGAAACGATACAATGCAACCACTACGTAGTACCAAAACCCGTTTATGGTATGCGGCATACTCTACCCCAACAAGGGCAACAAGACGAAACAAAACTGCTCATTGAAATCATTTTACCATTTAGTACTGAGCAACTGCAATGCAACCGTTATGTTTACAAAAACATATATTAATAAAAAAATAAGTATTAAAAGATAAGTATTTTACTTGGAAATAATCAGGTAATCCTAATTAATTATAAAAAGCCGTGGTGGCCGAGTGGTTCGAGCAGTTGTCTGCGACGCAAAGGTCCCAAGTTCGAATCCCGACTGTACCAATGAGTTTTTCTGAACTTAAGTACAGTGATTAGTCACACCACGAGCTTTACGGTGAAGGAAAACATCGAGAGGAAACCTGCATACGTCTGAGAAGAAATTCAAAGGCGTATGTATAGTCGTGCTTGAGTAACGGCGATGGACTCGCCATCTGTCACGTTGGCACCTAATATACCTCTGGCGGAAAGTGGGTGTGTGGGTATTACCTATACACCTCTGCCTACCCCTTCGGGGACCCATGTGGGAAGGCGTGAGGATATATTATTATAATTATAAGTATGAGCCTTAAAATTACATAAGCTTGCCAAATGCAAAGTAATTGCCGAAATAACGAATAGAATTACCATAAAACACATAATTTACGTATTCTTTTAATCCTATGCCAACCCACGATCCCATGTTGGCCGAGGGCCGGGACTAGGTCGGTTACGTTGTGTGATAAAAAACACAACCAACGAACGGAACCGTCAGAAGGCTTCCAACATTCGGGACGATTTTTTGTAGGTACGCTCTTTTACTCTTGCCTATAAATAAAACTTGTTCTGGTATGCCGTGATCCATTAAGCTACGTTTATTAGACAGATGTTTACTTTCATCTTCTTCCGATCGGATATATATTAAGACAATCTATTTATTATTACGTGTACTGGTAAACATATTTGTTGTATACAAATAGTCATACTTTGAGTTAGAAAAAAAAACCATTAGTGATATTTACTCTTTTACGACAATCAAGTTGATACTTATGTTTGGTGTTACGTGAAACGCACATGAGTGCACTGACCGATAAGCAAATCTATTAAATGTAACCACGCAAGCATTAACGTGAGAACTTATATCACATACTTTGGTATAAGGTAGACATCGTTTACATTAGATATTTTAATTTATTTCTACGGTGTTCGCGAAACGTTAAAATACACTATGAATGCTTGTTAATGAAAAAAATAAACACACCTAACACCAGCCTTCTTATGTGTAAGAGGGTCGAACAATTATGATTATGATACGAAATATGGATTTTTCCATACTAGTATTACCGAGCATTTCCTTGTATCAGCTTAAAACACTTTTTTTACGGATTCAACACCCTTACAAAACATTTTCCCGCCTAAATAGCAGGACAGAAAATGGATAATGAACCTTAGGTAAGAGTGAAAGAGACCAACCAGCGGTGGGGTGATAGAAAAGGATAGCGACACAAGTTGAAAGAGGGTGATCCACCCCTAATGACATCGCAGCCGTTACCTACACCATCCACAATGCCCTCGAATTTTGCGATTACGTTGCGTGGATACGCAAGTTGGCAAGTTCTTTATTATATATAGGTATAGTTAAGAGCCCGCGAATTTAAAATAGCCTAGATAGCCTCTTTAATCAATAGAGTATAATAGAACGAAATAACATTATTTAGCATTCTGGAAAAGCGATGTTTTACGTATATAAGTACATACATTGCATTTACGGGTTTCTTAGGCCGAAAACGTCTATCCGTCTCGAACACTCGAGTCGTGCTATAGGGGGCCATGAACTCTATCTTTATATTTTTCGAGTTCATACAGCTTGCGTATGTATGGGCGAGTGGATCTAATAAAGATATTTTTAACAGCTCTAGTAAACTCTACGCTACTTCTTATTATTCGAAATACTTACGCCATATACGTATGACAGGTTCATATAGTGCATTATGTATATTATTATTATTATGTGGGATATTATTATTAAGCAAATTTTTCAACGCATACATTTCGATTTTAATTAGGCTAAATCGGCGCTTCTGCACGGTGTGTGTATATATATATATATATATATATATTCGTAGATCGGTGGGATTCCCCGATGCTGCGGAGGTGGATGCGGCTCCATGCCGAAATTTAATTGTATATTTTTATGTGTCTGTAACCTACTAACACTAGAATTTAAGTTAAAATTTGTTATTAACCCTATGGACTCCGGTCTGAAATAAAAATATTCTATTCTATATAACCTCTGTTAGTCCCCCCTCTCCCTTTTTTATGAGACAAAATTATAATATGTACCCGTATTTTGCCCGTATTAAACAAAACGTGGCTTTCCGAAAAGGAAAAGAACCCATTGAAACTATAAGCCAACAATATTAAATAGAGAATAGTGGAAAATGATGGAGGCGCCAGTCGAGGTGGCCGCTCGCCGCTGCGTCCTCGAACCTGACCGCGTACGCTCGCCTTGAACCCAGCACGGTCGGCTCTTGCGCCGGTATGATCGGCTCGTGTATGACCGCGAAAATTCAACGTCTCGGGAAAAAAATAGGCGTGACCAGTAATAAAAACAATACAATTCGACGGTCCGATCGTGCTTACCTACTGTTGGAAACCTTTTGTGCATTTGTATTTTAGCATTGGTTCCTACCTGCCTACTTTGCAGGTTGTATCCTTGCGTACGCAAGAATCTACCAGGTTTCTGTTATTCATCTGATTTAGCTTAGGAATAGCCTAGATACCCTGGTAATATTAAAAGTTTATGTCACAACTTTAGCTAATTCCTTGATAAGAAACTTAGTAGGTAGGCATTGGAAGTAGGTACATATTTGGCGCGAAAAGTAAAGTACGCGCGCAACTTCTGACATGTTACCCACATTACCTAGTAGGGTGGGGTTCCGTATTGATTATGTGCGCGAGTGGCTCCCCTCGCCTCTGCTGCTTCCCTTGTTTGAACTCACGGAGGGAAAATGAAATATTTCATGGCGTCTTCACTTGGCTCGTACATACAGTCTTTCACTTTGAAATTGTCTAGACCGGATGAGAAGGGCTACCTAGTCTTTGTATATAAAATAAATTTGTAAGTAATCTACTACTATTCAAACACTAGTTACCAGTCCCTGGTAGCCTAATCACCTATCTACGAATTACGAACCGAACCATAAACAACAGAAAAATACATTCTTTTGTTCAATGTTTAATTTGCAAATACGATGAAGGCAGATGGCGCAAGGGTCAACGACCTACAGTGTAAATTGTCGAGGTGAGGTTAGGTAACATCTAGATGACGACGATATACCTACCTAGGTGTACATACGTTCCTTTTGCACTCGAACTATAGAAAATAAATCTCTTAATAATCTCACAAAAAAGTAAATTAACACTCAGCGAGAACACTACAGTTCGTGAGGGTGATGCTGTATTTTTTTAAATTACTTCTTAATCTTCTTATTAACTTAAAAGCACTAAGAAATAGTCCCCTGGTGTAATAAAAACATACATTTGCTGTCTGAGAAACGATCACGTCTTATGTATAATTGATATTCAGGATTGTTAAACTAATATGAGCTATAAGAAATACCTGCGATGAAGTTGGCAACTGATACTTTTGAATATTCATCAAAGCAACTCCTTCATGTCAAATAATTTCGATACTAAAACACAAGCATGTAAGAAAATAGAAAGATAAACAGATAAAACTAATGCATTTAAACTAATCCTATATGGTTTCATTATACACACTACGATGTTGAGTATAATTAAGTACATGGTTTAAATACATATTTGGATTATAGAACAAGAGCAAGTTGAGTATTGATTAAAGTTACTTACTCTTAGCAATATGAACATAAATGCCGACAGAGAAGGCTCTCAGCTATCCCTAGCAATTCTCTCGAGGAATATTAATTCTCTCTTTCGACAGGTTCAATTGCCATGCAAAGGACAGTACCATAAGGCACATATTTCTAGAGCCGTGCAGATGTTCCTAATCCCACGATGGAGGAATATTTAGAGTACCATGGGTTGCCGAAAGGTAGAGGGGAAGAGAGGAAGAGGAAGACCAAGATTAACATACATGGGTCAGATCAAAGAAAAAATTTCTCTCATGACGTATAAGGAGGTCAAGGAGGTTGCGCTGGACAGAAGCGAATGGAGGGGACTGCATCAGAGACGCCGACAAGAACCCAGCTCTTAAATTTGTGATGATGATGGGTTGCCGAAGATATTGAGATGTCAATATAATCAGGTGAAAGTAATCGTGTAGCCACAACCTGAAGACTGGGAAATATAGGATAGCCTCCTAATAAACATTTATTTAAGGCTGTGCTCTTATCTCTACACCTTCCAAAGGGTCTCCGAAGGAAGAGCCAGAAGTGAATTATAGTAACCACACACCTTTTCGCCGGAGATATATTATAGGTGATAGATGGAGAGTCCATGACCCTTTCTCGAGCACGAGTACACATACATCTTTGAATAGCTTCTCAAACGTAAGCAGGTTTCCTGGCAATGTTTTCTTCACCGTTAAGCCCGTAGTGTGAATCAACGTACGCAAGTTGAAAAAAACTCATTGCTGCACTAATTCAGGATATCCACGCAGGGCAGTTTATTCCACTACCTGAGACTCCCCGAAAAGGAAGATCCTTCGGAACTTGACATTGAAAGACCAGTTTGGTAATAGTCTGGGGTTGATCTCTCGGGCCATGGTAAGCGATGAGATACTGAAATCGTGGATACAATTCTTTAGTACTCCGTTGTAGATGTCAGTCGGAACACGCTGTCAGAGCCGAAGTATCTGTCCTATTGACCTGTTGTGATAGCATTTGTAGCGCTATAATGGCATGCGATTTATAATTGCAGTCTTCGTCTTAGGTCAGTAACCTATCGAGATAGCATTAGTAGCTTCTATTAGGGCTTTCATTTTATAGTTGAAGTCTTTGCCTCGGCGTAAAATAGAGCTTCAGAATCTAAAAATACTATTCCCCCAATGCCAGCAACTTCGTTAGTTCATCATTGGTCTTTGGCTTGTTCGACATTTGGCTTTGACATGTTCAGTAACGCTGACAGCATTAGGCATTTATTAAAGTGTACGCAGACTTGTGAAGATCATCTTAATCCAATGATTTCAATGGAAATACCTTATCACTAAAACATACAGAGGAGTTAATTAAAACGCTATATACAAATAACTTTTTTCGCCCGTTCAGTTTAATCTAAGGAGAGTAGAAGTGCGCGGTGGGCGACTGAAAAGGTCTTGTATCTAAGTAGTTTTAAACATACATGACTATGTACTCTGAAAGCTTACTGGGTGATTTAGGGTTTAAGTATCTACTACGGGTAAAATTATCTGTGAAAGCCCCAAAATGCTATATGTATCAACATGATCTCTATTGCGAGGTAATAAGGTAGCACAATCTTGTTAACCACAGGTGTATATAATGGAATGTTCGACCGTATCCTCAAAACTATTATAAAAACATCGAAAACACACATGGACAGGTTGGCCCTAGCCAGCCGGCGCGCGTCCGCCGCCTGCTTGCCTGTACTCTGTATGGTTGAGTGCACCGCAACACAGACGTAGCACTAAATGCAACCGCTCCATGTGTATACACACATCTGCACACTACTACACAAGCACGGTGCACTCATTGTTCAACGTTTTGAAATTCTCGGTCGAAAACCGGCCGTGGGAACAACATTTTGCTTTCGAGATACGAGGGACGTTTGTATACGCGATAGATTGTAATGAAACTGCCGCATGGCGAGTATAGTAAATAGTAGTTATTGCCAATGTAATGCTATAAAAACTAATTCTACACATACGCAGGTTTCATTTTCAGCTTTATTTGAATGTCAATAAACTATAATGATCATTACAAAATAGGAACCATGTAGATAGATGGCCTTTGTTTTGGTTAATTACTTAATGCTTATATTAATGTCATATAATATAATGATAAGTTAAAATGAATTATAGTTAGATATACTTTAATTGCAGTGTCTTATATACAACTAAGCTGCATATTATAGTAGGTATGTAAAGTCTACCTAGTAGTTCCTACCTACAACGTCAGTTACGTGTGGTATAAGTTCATTGACGGAGTTGGCGCCGTCGGGACGGTTTTTCTTACATAGGTACTTGTACCTACCTAACGAAGAAATAGAAAGTATATTAAGTATATATTATATACTATGTACATACGTTATTGGTCTGATTGTTCCGAAGGTCTAAAATTTTATGATAAAATTTTAAAAAGGTGCTTTTTAGATTGCCAGGAGACTTCCAATCTCATTCAATAAAACAAAGCATTATTATTATTATTCAAATAAATACTATGTGCGCGGCGTCTGGACTGCCAGGTTATAATAGCACGGAATCGAAATAATAATAATATACATGTTATCCTTATCAAACAGCAATACAAATGCGGCGAAAGAAAGAGACGGGCTATATTATTAATGAACGTTATGAACGGCTCGTCCGTTAGGTAGGTACCTAAACATACATGTCATGTATTGTTTGTAGGAGAACGAGACACTAAATAAAAACTTGTTAACGACTAATTTTGATATTTATATAAATAGCGAGTTTGATAAATAGCACTCAGGCATTCTGATTTTATTTTCTAATAAACTAGGTTGTCACCATACTACTTGTACTAGGTATCTCACACGGCAAAAGGTGGATCAATTTCCCGCCACTTTAAAAACCGGTTAGATTTATGTTATCACTACTTATTAAAAAAGGAATATGTAAGAATTATAATTAAGATATATAAATGAAGCATAGTCTCGTATTTGGGAAACGTTAGTGTACGATCTATCAGTGATATGACATGAAAAAGAGCGGGACATGTTAACCCGTTGGACTTTCCCATCTTACATCTCTTGTTTTCACAACATTGTTGATAAAACATTACAAATACTCGTGAAATATCACTTACCGAATATTTATTAGTATAAATATCCTGATGCTCGACCGAATAATCCTGGATTTCACACATTTACGTTTTTAACGTCATAAGATTGACAGATATAACACCACTCACTCCATATAAAAACCACAATCTGTTTTACTATTCTGTGAAAAGGTACACAAATAATGGTGTCTTATTCTATTGGTCGCTAAGACCCACGTGACTAGCGCTCAATTTCTACCATTGGTTATAGTGACATTAGGAGTTGACGTCATGCATCAAATGAGTGACTTTTAAGAAAAAAATAAGTTGCAAACTGATTTGGTTAAGTAATTTTGATCATGTAAATTATTAAAAACATATTTACATGTTTTAAATGTTGGCTATTGAGCTACACATTTTATTTCATAAATACATACCGGTGCCTTGTTGTGCTTATTCACAACAACATGGCGCTTTGTTTACACCGGCATGATAGGGCGGGAAGTAGTTTAGAAGTATTTTTTGGTGTTCATAATTATTTAATACGAATAAGTAAATGTTTTGTTCCAAAGAGTGTATTTATTGAATAAAATATGAATAAAAAAATGCTTAAAGACTCCAAATCACAAATAGAAAAGCACATGGGCGATACCACTTATTTAAACACTAGCGCCCACTAGCGGACTGTTTTGTAAATACCTAAACTGGCGGGATTATTTAATATTTGAAACTTGGACTCCATTTTACAATTTACATAATTTTATTCTACAAATATAAAAAAAATAAGAGAGTTACATACTTATTTCGGTATAAAACGAACAACAAAACCATTCATAGTTCATACACAGTTTTTAAATTAACAAATATACTTAATGTTATCAAAACGTATAACAATACCATTTAGGCAGTTTTTTAATAATTAACAAATATACCTGATAATGTTATCGAAATAATAATTGCAGTAGTGTGAATAATCTTATTTGACTACTTACAGCCTTCGTAGAATATAGAAAATATTACCATAAGCAGAGTTCTTCGACTACCGTATGGTGTTAAGACTTGGAAACAAATTAATTGTCAATTGAATTGTCAGTAATACTTGGTAGAGCAACCTATTCAGGTATTGTGGTTTACAACAAAAAATTGATTCGAACATGCTAATGCGGATAAATGAAATTAAAAAAAATATTTTCAATATGTAATTATGATAGATTAGCCATTATAACCAGTAAAATCAATAACCAAAGTATTCGGAAACATACACAATAACATCAGAGGTTTACATATCTACGACATGCTATTATAATAACAACAACTAAAATTTTGACAATTTAATGTTCCTGCGCCTTTTATACATCTCATATGTTCCCATTTTCTTTACTCTTCTATTAAGTAGGTAATCATTTTTGAAGTTAGACATGTCGTTTGATTGGGCGGTAAATTTAGTTTCCCTTGGCATCGGGTTTACTCTGAAGTTTGTTGTGAAACCCGTGTTTGATGTCGAGGCAGTAGGAATGAATGGCAGAACTTTAGGATTTATCAAAGAACTTTTTTGTTTTTTAGCTACCGGCGAATCGCTTAAATAAACGCTCTCTTCCAGATAGTTTGAAGGCTTGTTCTTTTTCTGTTTAGACCCTTTAGATTCTTCAACGATGAATTGAGTTGTAGATATCACTTGCGATTTTTTCTTCAGAGGGTTTTCAGTCTTCGGTTTTTCATCTAGCTGACTTATTAGGCTGGCAGGTAGACGAGGCACGTGAATATCGTCGAAAGAATTCTGTTTAAGCACCTGCCAATATAAATCATGTTAGTATTTAAATAGTCCTAGAAGACGTAAAAATACAATAGAATTACAATTTATTTCAGACGCTTATAACACAAAGAAAGGAAGGGAAGGCAGGTGAGTAAGCATACTAATTTCTTCAAAGAGATATAAGCACCTAAGTGGCGGATAGAAAGTATGTCGCCGTCCCTATGGCAGGACTTCCCATAATTATGTAGAATGCTTGTTAGTTTTATGGAGCTCGCTATGTTTTTGGTTACCTTAACGCATGAAGTCAAATAAAGCTTAGAAAAAAAACCTTATAGACCAACATAGTTGGAACCTGCAAACTTGACGTTGCATGTGACTTAAGCCACTCAGCTACGGCTTGTTTGCATATGATCTATGCTAATATTATAAAGAGGAAAGATTTGTATGTAAGTATGTTTGTATTGAATAGGCTCCGAGACTACTGGACCGATTTGAAAAATTATTTCACCATTGGCAAGCTACATTCACCCTGAGTGACAGGCTATATTTTCTTTTATAAAAGAATCTTATGTCCTTCGTGCGAAGCCGGGACGGACCGCTAGTAAAATATAAAAAATAACTATACCTTTGATGTTTTGACATCATCATTATCTTTTCGTTTCCGCTTTTTGTTTCTCTTTCCGATTTCTGTAACATATTATTTTATTTAATAATCATCCTTCTGCATATTTCTTTCTAAACTCATTCGTATTGAAAATGAAGAGCACTTACCCTCCACTGACTGTGGAGCAGCAATTTGTGCTTTTCCTTGACTCTGTGTGTGTTGCGATGGTGCTTGGTGCTGTTGACTTTCAGATGTATCTAGAAATACCATATTATTTATAAATTTACGAGCATGTGTGAAGAGATTGATGAATGTAGACGAAGCGCAAAACTCTCTGCCTACCCCGTTAGTGACTCGGCGTGATGATATGATGATTTATAAATTTAACCCACAAAGTAAATCAAACCAAAATGTCTCTCTTTTTGTATGGAACCCTAACTTGCATTAAAATTTTCTTCTTAGTATTGTACAATTAACTTATTAGAAGAATGCAAAGATAGTTCGCATCATATGTATCTTTAATAACCTATTTACCTTCGGAGATTTGTTGAGGAGTATGATCCTCATTTCTTGAAATTTTCCGTTTCTTATTTTGTTTTTCAGTAGTCAAGGAATTATTCAGTGCTAAAGAAGTATTCATTAATTTATTGTCATCTGAAACGAGAAGTTTTCGTAATTTTATACACAACAAGAGGATAAATTGAATATTTATTTATTTATTTTATTACAGCTAATAATATGAACGTATAGTATATAAATACTATTAGTTTCATATTATAACAATATAGTAATTTAAATACCAAACAAGTAAGAGTATCAAATCGTATCAAATCCTATGTACTTCAATATTGTAATGAGAAAGTACAATGACTGAATAGACTTACCATCGCCAGGTAGTTCAGCTGATGAATTGCGTTTACGTTTCTTAGAACTGGTTTTTAAATCATTTGTGTTTTCCTTAGGTTCATCTGAAATGTTTATAATAAAATGCTAGACAAATATTTTTTACTAATAGTAATATGAAGCGAAATCGAGTTTGTTTGTCACGCGTATATACGTCTTATTACGCAACCGATCGTGTCTGATATCAAGAAAAAAATAAACATTACACATTAATGCGAGTGAAGCCTCGGGCTTCCAAACTAAAATAAATGCGCATGACTGTACATTTCAATACTGACATAAAATTTGCTAAATGCACATACCAATTTTATCATCTCCAGCATCATTGACAAAGGAGATACTATTCTTCTTCTTTTTCTTTGAGCTGTCTTTTAGTGAGGCATTGGCAGAAGTATTCAAGTTGAGTTCAGTCCCTGTTGTGTCCACAATGAAGCTGACCTCATCTTTTTCTGCAACATCTAAAAAATGCGTCATATTATACAAGTGTTTGTAAAAATCAAGGCAATGTGTGGCAGTGTGGTGTATTAACCAACTTACTAGCAGTGGCAGCCTCTTCAGATTGACTGAGAGATTTTTTCTTGTTTTTCTTTTTGCTCATATTTAGGGCATCTTCATTTACTTTGGATGTATCTGAAAAAATCAGTAGGTTAATCAGTAATGGTAAATATATAACAGTTTTTTCCACACTTACGGCAACATTTAACAGTCATAGTCACTGACTGCAACCAAACAAACAAGACTCCAAATAGTTTGTTGAAATTCAAACATGCTAAGCTAATTCCTTTGCAACTATATGCTGATGATAAGTTTTTATTTCAAATAAAAATGTATTTATTGCAGTTAATTTTTTTTACATATATTTTTATTATTATTAGGGCACAAAAATACAGAGTAAGGGCTATCTGATACTGTAATGCTCATAAATAATATGTATTTTCTTATTTACAAAGATGCAGCAGTGTGATAAGCAATTAAAAAGAATAAAAGTTGCCAAAATTAATTTTAATTACAGCAATGGCTAATTAAACATGACCTATGTCCTACACATTAAGCTTTATGGTAAGAAACCATAAAAAAAAAACCTGGTTGAGAAAACATTGTCTAGTCAAGCTTCAGTATATATGGGGGGAAAGTTTGATGTCACACCATTGCAAGATCCTTTGAGACCCATACAGGAAGATGTGAATATTTTAAAAGCATCATACCGTTAATATCAAGTTCTGCATCATGCACAAAGGAAATGCTCTGTTTGTTTTTCTTCTTCTTTGAGCTGTTCTTCAGTGAGACATTGGCGGATGCATTCAAGTTGGATCCTGTCTCCATTGTCCCCACAGTCAGGTTGACTTCGTCCTTTTCTTCATCTGTAAGATAGGGATACACATTTAGTACTACACAGAACTATTTTTGATTCAAATTAATCTTTTGCACTGTACTGTCACACTGTACTCTCACTGTATACTTTTCTCACCTTTAGGTGCGAGGTCCTCTGGCGGGCAAACAGAAGATTTACGCTTTTTCTTCTTTTTGTTGACAGAAACATTAAGAGTATCTTCATCATTTGCGGATGTATCTGAAAAAGGCAACATAAATCATGATAAGTGAGTAGATAATATTATTTGGATGCGTATATAAATATGAATCTGGAGGGAAAGCAAGGAAAGGACAGATCGTGAATAAATTTACGTACAAGACGTGAAAGCGAAAATAGCCTTACAGAAGTTACAGTTGTACAGAGGTCGCGGTATGGTGTAGTCCGATATATGAAATTCTTAAATTGAAGAAGAAGAAATAACATAACCCTTTATTGATTGATATCACATGTTTAGCTATGACCATAGCCGTGATCCATATTGGAAAACAAATAGTACCCTTAATAGCCTGGATTCTCCCGTTAAAAAAAAACTTGAGATTTCTATATTTAAGAAGACCTCAGTCAAATAGCACTCTACTTAAGTAGTAAAATTCCCAGAGCTTCCTTTCCCTCCCCATCAATTAGTAATAATATAATATTTATATGAATTTATTTAGTACTAGAATAGTGATCTCTTAGAAAAAATAAGTTGATTAAAAACTCACTTTTACTGTCAGTAATGTCAGTTTTGGCATCTATTCTCTTCAATGGAATAAAATCTTCAATATCATTTTTGGGTGTCACGTTTTTGTTTTGTCTTACAGTTTCACTGTCATTACTGTCTTCAGGGAATAATAGTCGCATATCAATAGAATCTGATGAGTTCTCTTCGTGACAGATATTTGACGCCGATTGTATGATAGGTTTATCCTGTGACTTTTCTTTCGTGTCCTTTACACTTTTTATTTTCTTAGTATGTTTAGTTAGTGTTAGATTGAGTTGCTCAACTATTAATTCCTTAGGCTTTTGTTTTGGTTTTTTCTCCAAATTCAATGATGTATCCCACAACTTTGCTCGCTTCTTTTTGACATCATTGTTCAGGTCATTAAGCATTGAATCAAAGTTTTCTATTATTTCATGATTATCATCACTGCTTGAACAAGATTCATTATCTATCATTGTAGCCTGCAGAGGATCAGATGTTTCATTAGTCTTCAATATTGACATATTTTCATTAACATGGACTTCTTCAACTTCTTTAACTTCCTCAACATCAGAAGAATGTTCACTATCATCTTTCTGAGGAGTTTTTGATTCTTTCTTTAACTGAACAGAGAGAGGATCTTCATTGTCTAGATAACTTTGATTATTGATAGTGATTTCAGTTTCAACCAATGCATTTTTATTATTTAACGATTCAGATAATCGTCTGTTCTCGTTCTTATTCTTAGGTGTGGAATCTTCATCATCTTCTGACCCTACAGTGATACTTATATCTTGACTTGAATCTATTCGCAACCTTTTACTTTTTTTTGGTTGAATATTTGCATCATTATCAGAGTCTGATACTGTGGAGTCTATTCGCTGGCGATTTAATTTTTTAGGTTTGCTTGTGTCAGACTTTGATATGCTGTCAGTTTTTTTTATATTATGCCGAGCTTCATACATTTCCTTCGAAGCTTTCTTCCTTTCCTTCTCCTTTCGCTCATTGTACTTCTTTTTGGATTTTGCGCTCATTGATAAGTCTTTATCACTCATTGATAGATCATCGCCAGAACCACTAAGCAAATCATTGTCATCTTCATCAGAGCTGACAACAAAAGAGTCTTTCTCATAATCTGAATCAGTAGACACTTCTTCCTCAGTTTCTAAGGTTTCGCCTCTTTCCCTGATTTCATTATCTTCTTCATACTGCCTTTCTTCTTCATCTCTGCTATCACCAGATTCATAATCATCACTAGCTTCTTCTGCCTCATCATCTAATATCTCGTTTTTCTCTCTTGACTCTGTTCCTTCATCAAATTCCACATCTGATGATTCTCCAGATAACTCATTCATGTGTGAATTGTCTACTTTAGATTTCTTCTTTATTTCTTGTGTATTGTCTGCATTTTCTTGAGATGAAATAATGGATGTGTTCATTTGTATTAAATTTTTCAATGGTTTCTGCTGTAAGGGGGTACTTGTTTGATAAGTGACGGAAGCAATTTTTTTTTCAGTATCCAGTAACTTACTTGAGTGTAAGGATTCATTTTTTGTGACCTTGGGCGACTTTGATATACTGACGTCGTTCATCGAGTTGTCTTTGATTTGTGACAATATTAGTGTACTCTTACTTTCATTACTACTCTTTTCCAAATTTTGTGATTCCTTTTGCGAGGTTGATGACTTTCGACTTGACTTATTTGTACTTTTGTTAGCAATATCTGCATTTTCTGGCGCCAAACTAAGCGAT
Organism: Drepana arcuata; assembly: GCA_016069955.1. Classification (NCBI taxonomy): domain Eukaryota; kingdom Metazoa; phylum Arthropoda; class Insecta; order Lepidoptera; family Drepanidae; genus Drepana; species Drepana arcuata. The sequence goes on from JACCPG010011226.1 coordinate 54,058, forward strand.
GATTTACGCCTTGATGAATTTATTTTAAAAGATGTAGAATTTTTATTATCTGATAATTCTGTGGTCATGTTTCCTGGTATAGTTATATCAATATCCATCGGTTCACAGCTGTCATCCTTTACTTTTTTATTATCTAATGGATTATCTACTACTGGGACACATTGATCTTCACTATGAAAATGTATGGCTTCTCCCGTTTTTCCTACACTTCCAGTATTTGAATCAGAATCTTCTATAAATATCAATGATTGTATTTCACCAGTAGGTGCTTTTTCAAATAAACTTGCTGATGCTCCCAAATTCCTGGTTTTATCAACATTAAAGGAGGAAATGTATTCCTTGTTCCTCTCATTTGAACTATCTACTGGTTTTGGTGTTACTGAATATGATTTTTCAAGGTTCCTAGATTTTTCTGATTTATCCATATCTGCGGATACTTTATCACCTAATATCAAAGGATTTTCAGTAGACTCCTGCATACTTATGGATAAGGATTTTTTTGTCGTTGAATTTTCATTTGTGCCATTTTTAACAGAAATATTGAACACATTATCTCCTGACCCAGATTTATTTGATAAATTTGATTTATTCTTCTTCGCACTTTCATTGTCACTGAAAAACATTTCATCATTTACACTAGAGGATTCCTTGGATATTATTGTCCAGGATTTGGTTCTAGATCTCTTACTCTTTGAATTATTTTGCACTTCTAAAGCTGATGTGCTTTTGTTGAAGGCAGATAGAGCTTTTTTAGATTTTGTCTCTAAATTATTTAACAAATTAGTTGAAGTCAAGGAGAGGTTCTTTTTTTGTTCTGGTGTCTTTTCATCTACTTTTCTGTTTTCAACGAGTGGACTGGATTTATTTTCACTAACTGTTGCCTGCTGTTCCTGTTTCTGCTCTTCATTGGAATCTAAGCCTTGTTTGATGGAACTGCGTCGACGATCATTTTTTGTTAGTCTAGGACTTTTTCTAACAGATGTGTTGGATTTTGTACTATCTAAAGGATCTTCCTTGTTATCAATTTCCACTTCCTCTGGAATAACTTGTTTAATTGGTTCTATTTTATTGTTTGTTGTTGTTTCAGCTGAAACAGTCAAGTATTTATAAAGGAATGTTTCTCATCTCACCCCAAATAAGGGATTAACTACTAAGGGATTTAGCACTCATTTAATGTATGATAATGTTATTACCCAATAATAACAACCAAAAATGTGATGAGTAACTTTCAGTGATTTTAATTAACTCTTAACATCCCTCCAAAGAAAATTTATAATATACAATGCTGACTGAAAAAAACTAAAATAGCTTGGTAAACTGTTTCCAAACTGAAGTAGTGATATGTTCAATCAATTATAAAATTTACATAATTTCGATTACCTTGCTTATCCATACTAGAAGTTGAATCTTTTCTAGTTCTTCGAGTAGCTCTAATTGGAGTCGAGGGAGCTTCATTATCACTTCCTGAAATATTATATTACAATTCTTGAACCTTGAACCATTTTCATTACCAATGAAAATGTTGGAATAATTAAAAAGTAAAAACATAGTAGCTTTGAGATACTCTCTGATGACATTCTCAGACATGCATGTATTAGGTAGGCACAGGTTTAAAAACACTGTTTTGTATGGTGTGGCTACAGATATTTTTAGGTACTAATGTGACAGAGGGCAAGCATAACTATACATGTTTCTCTGAGTTTCTTCTTAATCATATAACCTGCATCCTCTCTATGTTTTCCTTTGTTGTAATGCTTAACTTATGAATATTAGATGTTTTAATTTTAGTTTAATAGTTACTTAAGTTCAGTAAAAACTTATTGGTAAAGTTAGGATTTGAACTTGCAATCTTTATGAAGCAGGGGACTACCCAAACTTGGCTATCATTGCTCTTGTATGACTAATCACTATACCAATGGTCAGTAAATTAAATGTCCAAGTCTATTGGAGATTGAGCTTGCAGCCTAGACTTTGTAACTACTTAAACAATACAGCCATCTTAATAAAATTGTATTCAGCAGAAAAAGAGTTGCTTACCTATTTGTGAGTTTCTTCTGGCAATTCTTTTAGCTCTTGGTGAGTCAATTACCTGTGCAGTGTCTGAGACAATGCTGGTGTTGGATTTAATCCTTGCACTGCGTCTTGAAGGAGTTGCTGGCTTTTCTTCTACTGGTTCTATAATATCCTTAACTATAGACTTTCTTGTGGACCTTTTAGGAGCACTTTCTGTTGCTGGAAAGTAAAATATTTTACATGGTTAATTTGCTTTTGAATTTTCTGAAATATGATACACAAATAAAGTATGCTGATTTTAATATATCACATAATAACTTGCAATATTCATCAGAAATGAGTTCTCCATATAAGATTGATATTGTACCTACACATACTATGCATATTCACCCAGCCTTGTGTGGTAATAATAATAATATAATATATCCTCACGCCTTCCCACAAGGGTCCCCGAAGGGGTAGGCAGAGGTGTATAGGTAATACCCACACACTCACTTTCCGCCAGAGGTATATTAGGTGCCTTGTGTGGTACTTTTTACATTTCATAAGCGGAATAATAATAATAACCAGATTTGGAATTGTAAAAGTATAATTCCAGTGTTATTGTTGTTGATTGGAATACTTTCAAAGTGCAAATTGTTGGAAAATTACAAATTGATTAATGCATTCTTAAGACAAATAACGTTTGTTCAACTGCTAGACTATGTTTTACATGTTTAAGATAAGTTCAAGCAGTAATTAGTTCCTTTTACTTGAAATGCTAAGAATCCAAGTAAAGATAAGTAGGAAAAAATAATGAGCCATATATATATTCCTACCATTCTCATTAATTAATTCAAGGTGAGGCTTTGCAGCCAATCTGCCACTTCTTTTCTTGCTCGGGGTGGAGGGTCCAACTGGAGATTTCACATCTTCAGTCTCAACTGACAGCCTCCGTCTTAATCGGGTCACTGGTGCTGAAATAATATTTATATTTATAACCCACAATTAGAATGGCTGCAAGCCACACAACGAATTAGAAAAAGTTTATAGTATATATTATAATATATAAAATGTATTTTCATTAATCAGAAATCATTGAGTGTGGACAGACTGCATGTGCAAGTTGTACCACTTTTTAAATGTAAAAAGTAGTCTTGAAGCTTTATCTTTTTACTAGAGAAAACATCTTTAAAATGTTTACTAGAATATCCAGAACTAAGCTCTCTTATGGAGCAGGCCCCACACAATACTACCATTTGGTTCCCTTTGACCAGTTACAACAGCAGTTCATAAGGATTTATTAGAACTAATAATAAGCAAATAAAATGCTACCATTTCACTTACAAGTGTTGACTCAAACTTAGAACAATCTTTTTGCAAAGTAGGTTTTCCAATGCTCTGTTATCATTTACCTAATCAGATTGTAGTGTTAAAAGATGGTTGAAAGGTACTGCCTTAAAACACGACTATAACATTGACCACACCAATGCTTGTTTCGGAGAAGAAACGAGAGATTCAATTGGAGAAATCAAATGTAATTGTGGATTCAGAATTATGTATACTGAATCGACTTTAAATACTATCTTTGTTTATATAAGATTATAACTGTGTAATAAAATCATATACTAGCTCTCCGATTATCTATAATAAGGATCTGGAATCACAATGCTTCAGCGGTTTTAACGTAAATTAATCGCTACTGCGCCATGCGGTAATGCAGGATATTTTCATGAGTTTATTGATTTTCTAAAGTAAGTAACCAGTTTAATACCACCAGTAATCGAATCAGAAGATGAATAAAGCTATTCTAATGCACTATCTACTATATGATTATGTTTTACTAGTTTTCAACGAATAGGGAAAAATCCAGAAACAATTTCACCGTCTCTTGTTTAGCACTGACCACGCTTCATAGGGATTTTATAGCTCTAAATACCTTTAACAACGCCGTCTTCTTCCATAGTTTCCTCAAAAGTTTTAAAATGAAACTAATTCTTTCTAATTGGTCAACACGTGTAGCTAGCCTCTTCAATCCGTAGTTTTCGAAGCAGCCGACAAAACAGCTGTTAAGACGCGGCGAGCCAAACTGTCAGATCAAATCAAATTTGCGATCGACGCTTTAATCATGGCAACACAGCTGTTTCCGGCTGTTCCTGCTTAAAGGTTTTATTTAGAAGTACAATAATTTGATTTTCAGATTCTTTGATTTAGAGAATATATAATATAAGATAATATTTATGAAACTTGTCAAAAATAAAATTAAAAAACGTGTATGCGATTTCAAGCCTGGGATACCCGCAGTTTTTTATAGGTATTCCTAATCATTTGTTATAGGCGCTTGAAAGACCTGTGTCATGGATATATTGAAACAACCGACCAAAGATTACAATTTATACTGCTGTACCACAACCGACGCTTTGTCTACTTAACTCAACATAACTAACTAGCTTTATCTAAGGCAATATTATGTATTGTACTTAAATCAAATTAGATTTTATGTAAGCGTGTAGTTCCTGACTGTATCCAAATTAATAGATCTTTTATTCGTAACATTCAAAAACACTTATCAGAGATATTCTATCCATATGATTGACCTTATAAGTTAGTAAATACAATTTAAAAAAATTTTTAGTTGGTTCTACAGATTTTATAAACCTTTCCAAGAACGAAATAATCCTTATATATTCTTTTGAGTATTGGGTGCCTAAGTACCTACTATATCTGCACTTCATGTCACATAGTCAACAATAATTCTAGTTTCTGGATGTTGCTCTTATTTCATAAGAAATTTGAGTTATGGCGTACAATAAAGTGTCTATCTTAAGTACCTACTTATTTATTACTGTTTTAATGTCTATAACTTCTATAAGGCACTAGAAATTATTTATTAAATGTGTAAATAATATGAAAATCCATTGTTATATCCTCGAGCCTTCCCACAAGGGTCCCCGAAGAGATAGGCAGAGGTGTATAGGTAGTACCTACACACCCACTTTCCGCCAGATATATTTTAACCCCCAGAATTTTAACGACCAAAGATTACAATGTATACTGTAACAAGCACGACTATTATATACATACGCCTATGAATTGCTTCTCAGACGTATGCAGGTTTCCTGCCATTGTTGTGAAGAATGTATTGGGATTGATTATTTTTATGTGGCAATATAACTTTCACTACACTCCCATAACTTTTCAGAGGTGACAGCGAATAACGGCGAATACCGCCCGTTGGCCGAGTTAGGGTTAAGTGGGTCCGCACTTAAAAAGACATCAAGGGTACAGAAATAGCATTATATTTTCCTGATGACCCTCTTCAGATATTACGTTCAACAGTGTTAACCCATTTCTCTTCGAGGACGCCTGTCTTAAACATCCCGCCAGGCGAGATTTGATAAATACACAATGACAATCATGATACAGATCGTGTAGTCTCAAGGAAGGTAGTACCTCTGTAATTAATAGAACAACCAACGTTGAATGACATGGGTAGTTTTCTTTCCAATAGTAGGCCACTGAACTCATCAAGTTCAGCTGTCAAAGTAGATAATATATTTAATTGATAAATTTTGCGTTTATTTTGGTCAACATAGATTATAATTAAGTAGTATAAACTGCAACTAAAGGACCTAGATTCACGTCATGAACAATACTTATTATTATAATAATAAATTGGAATTTATTTGAAAGAATGGAAAACAACGGAAAAGAAAAAACCTGTGTTATGCTCAGTTTTCTCACTAAGTTATTAAGAAAGGTTAAAAGTTGCACTCGCATCAAAGCTTTTTTCAATAACTGGCTGTGCCCCGCGTTTTCACCCGCATACAATTATAAATGTGAATGTAAGTTTGTTTGTTACGCTTTCACGTAAAAACTACTTAACTGATCTTCATAAAACTTTGTTCACATATTCTTGGAGGTATTAGTAGTAACATAGGATAATTTATATACAAAAAAAAACTTTTTACGAATGATATCAAAGCCGTCGAAGTCGCGGGTACAGCTAGTTATCTTATATTTTGGCCAACTACTATAAGACCTCTTATCTTTATAATATCTTTATAAATTATTCGTTCCAAATAACTGGATCAAATCGATCGGACGCTCAGGGACGGGAACGTTAATAGTACTCGAAACCGACGAGCATGTATGAAGAGACTGATAAATGTGGACGAAGCTAAAGAGGTAAGGTATACAAGTCTAGAGAGAACTGGCGCTCTATACTCTCTGCCTACCCCGTTAGGGACCTGGCGTGATGATATGTATGTATGTATAAATTATAGCCTATGTGCTAATCTGATGAATGAGCTATATTATTGTATAGTTTTTATATATAGTAATTCTCAATCGGCTTTAGTATCTCAAGCAGAGCAACGTCTAGCGAATGATATTTCTTGTAGGAACACTGATATTATAGCTCACATAGGTCTCTAAGCCAGACTGGAACGCTTCTCCTAACTCTAAAACTTCGTCGGGTATGTTAGTTGAGTCACAGATAACTCAATAGTTATAGTTTAGCTGAGTTTGCGTTGCCTGCGCTCTAAATGAGTTATCAAAATATGTTCTGATGCGAATTAGAATTCTCATATTCTCTTCCTCAATACAAGCGTTGCAACTTTCAAAACCTTCTTGAACAAATTGCTGTACTGCCTAAGGAAAACATCCACGGAAAGTTCCCAACACACGAGATCTGTTGTACATAAGTGATTTCTTAATAACAATTTCGTAAAACTTTATGAGGTTACATTATTTCAAGGGTTTATTGTCCGGTACATATTGTAATACACTGTATTTAACAGACGCAATAACTATCCTTACTAATATTAAAATGTTTATGTAAGTTTGTTTGTTACGCTTTCACGTAAAAACTACTCAACCGATCATCATAAAACTTTGTACACATATTCTTGGAGGAATTAGAAGTAACATAGGATACTTATTGTTGAAAAATTTTTTTACAGAAAAAATACGTTTTGCTGAAAATTTTAATGGTGATGGCTTGAATATGTAAGCTACTTTTTCGAAATCCACGCGGGCGAAGTCGCGGGCATAAGCTAGTAATAAATAATCAAACGTGAAGTAAGGAAAAGCTGTCTTTGTGTGGAAAACAGAAGTTTTTGCAGACAAAGCGGCAGACGACAATAGGCTGTAGGAACGACTTTGCGGAGATCAAACATTTTCGTAAAATAAAACCAGACCGCCAGTTTTGTCCTTTTCACCCGGTTGCCGGCAAGTCTACAGGTTTTATTTATAGTTCGTCCTACATACTATTTTTTATTTTAATAGGAGTATGTAGGATGAAAGAGGCTGATGAATATTTAGAACGCCTAGACTCTTAGATATTCAGACGGATGTATGAAATACGTTTTAGTTAATAATAATCAGATATTGAAATGTTTACTTTTACAAAGGATATTACATGTAAAATAAACTCGGATACAGTGAAGTTAAATCTTTAACACTGCACTTTCCTCAAACAATATTTTTTTATTCAATAATTTCTATTAAATGTGACCATCGACGAGAATATTTTGCGTATATCCATATCCGATATCCATCAACTGATTACCTAATCCGGTTTTCATCCGGCTATATATGCCTAGAAGTCGTAACGATCCAGTTTTAGTGGCCCTTAAAATGTCGATTTCATTGTTATCATCTCTTCGCCTACAGCCAATGTGATTTGTACCCGAGATATTAGATGGAAATCGTTAAATCACCAGTTTAAATAGCTGACCTAATGTGTTCCGGAGCAGTGGGTACATATTACGAGTAAAAACGTTGGGTAAGGAGTCGAAAAAAAACTCTGCTAATGAGAAGAAGAGAAGAGAAGTCGGTAATAGAAGAGGAAAGCAAAGAATAGAAGAAAGGATGACAAGCAATCTAATACGATTTGACATTTAAAATGTTTTAGAAGGAAAGGTAGAGGGAACGACTCGAAGGGGAACACCGTGATTAACATAAATGAGTCAGATCGAAGAAAATAAGTTTACAATTACCGCATTAGAGACGACGGGGATTAAATTTATGATAAGTTACTTTGATAAGTTTTAAGAGTCATAAATGGGTTGTTACAATCGATCACTTGAAAGTTACTGATGTTATTTATGAATGCAAAGTGTTCACGCCGGAAAGTAGTTCAGTCACGATGTGGAAAGTGCGAGCCGCGTTGGGATCGGCCGGGAGGGATCACTCGACCGTGAAATTGCTCCGCTGGCTCCCGCTTAAATGACGTGATAATTTACAAGCGTGCTCGTCTACACTTCTGCCCTACGCTAAAGCACGAACTTGCTAATAAATTCAATCTTAATAGAGGCACATTTTTACCTATTCTTAGTAAAGTGCATTAACGCATCTACTATATACTAAGCCGTGGTGGCCGAGTGGTTCGAGCAGTTGCCTGCGACGCAAAGGTCGCAAGTTCGAATCCCGACTGTACCTATGAGTTTTTCTGAACTTAAGTACAGTGATTAGTCACACCACGAGCTTTACGGTGAAGGAAAACATCGTGAGGAAACCTGCATACGTCTGAGAAGAAATTCAAAGGCGTATGTATAGTCGTGCTTGAGTAACGGCGATGTATTCGCCATCTGTCACGTTGGCACCTAATATACCTCTGGCGGAAAGTGGGTGTGTGGGTATTACCTATACACCTCTGCCTACCCCTTCGGGGACCCTTGTGGGAAGGCGTGAGGATATATATACTATATACTTTTCCGCAGAAAAATCGAAGCACCTTGCAAGTTTACAAGGTGTTTCGATTTTTCTAATGAGAAGTGTAATTTACAAGGTTTCATCATCATCATGTTCACCCTACATGTACCGACTGCTGGGTGTAGGCATCGCTGGATTTACGTCATTGTCATGAGTAAGTCTCCACATTCCATACACCCTCTTTATATTTGATTATCTGCTTCCGTAGATACCTATACGCTTCCTCAATATACGGGCTATCTATAAAACCATTAAACCGATTTTCATAAACACTGCACCGTTCCTTACATCTGAAGTATGTAAATGTAACCCAATAAAAAGTTGTATAGAAATACGTTTATTCTGTTCCCTGAGTAAATAACGGGTAGGTATTACCTTTAGGGCAGTATATTATTTTCGTATAATAAATATAACGTAATAACAATGTTTCCCGAAAACTAACAAAAAACTTGATAACATTATTACTTACTTCTGTGTCATTTTACTTTTACTTTTTCTATTTGGTACTTGAAATATACCGAAAATATAGAGAAGAAAAGAGATATTTCATCCTTATAGCCTTCACGAATATAACGAAAATGTATGATATCTAGGATACGAGCTTATGTTAACCATGAAAGTTGGTCTATATCTATAATTGATTATGCTTCATATTTTATGCATTAATTCTTTGGTATTGAAAATAGGATAGGTTTTAAGAGTTTGCCACTCTTGATGTATAAAAAAAAAAACATCATAATGACGAATGGGAACAGCGGAGGATATTCTGAATAATAAGATGCATTTGCCGCATAGGATAGCATGTGCTTATGTCTGTTTGACAAAAATAATGGCTTTGTATATATCAAAAGCGTGTCGGCGCCCCGCTTCAAGTGTTTTGTGGGGGCGATGGGACCCCAAACAAAGCCTTATTTATTTTCAAATATTTGTTTACTTTGCAAGATCATTTCGCACGAGTGGCTGGGAGTTGAGCCCTCTTTTAAACATCGGTTCATTTACTAAGGTGGCAATTACACTTGTTGTAAATATGAACTGAAACTGGATAGGGCTCTTCTTATTTTGTTAATTTACCGAGTACTAGCTGTACTAGCTCGCAACTGCGTTCGCAGAAAACAAACTATTTACTCTTATTGTATCGCGGAAAGTGGGTGTGTGGTTATAACCTGTACACCTCTGCCTACCCCTTCGAGGACCCTTGCGGGAAGGCGTAAGGATATATATACTCTTATTAACACGTATTTCTTTATTACTTATCAAAAGTATAAATATGAATTTTCAGATCCCTAACTTGAGGAGTTATGGATTACCCATACAAACCTTCAACCCTTATTTCACCCCCTCAAAGAAATATTTTTAATTTAAGAGAAGCCTATGTTACACAAGCTATAATCTACCGCCTTGTAAAATCTTATAACCATCCGTTCAGCCTTTAGTCGGTAAAATGTAATAAACAAACGAACAGTGTAACTTCCGCATTTATCATTTTAGTACGGATTACATACCTGTGGATAGATAATTATTTCTTCTATCGTCGCACACTGGGTAAGGCTGTAATTGATACAGAGTTGGCTTAGTTACGTAGGGTAACAAGGTTTCTAGAACACAACCTGTAAAAAAATATTTACGCTTAAGTTAGTAAACCTGACGTAACCGTTTTTTTAATACTTGATTTACTGTGACGTGGTCAAAAGCCGTGGTGGCCCAGTGGTACGTATATTCTGCTGTATAGTCTGCAACACAAAGATTGCCAGTTCACATCCCGACTGTACCATTAAGTTTTGATAAGTCACACCACGTGCTTTACGGTGAAGAAAAACATCGAGAGGAAACCTTCATTGAGTTTGAGTAACGGCGATGGACTCGCCATCTGTCACTTAGGTGCCTAAAATATATCTCTGGCGGATAGTGGTTATGTAGGTAGTACTTACACACCTCTTCCTACCCTTATGGGCAGGCGAGATTCATTGTTTATTTCTAGAATTTATGAAGAAATAAATCACAATTTATTGAAACAAGTGATATTTAAGTTCCAATTAGTTGGTTGAAAGTTTCATGTGTGGTTTCAGAGAACCTTCTAATGAATGGGACTTGTTCTCTCACTCTGTGGCATTGTGGCGTTCAAATTAAATTATACGACACTCACTTACATCTCGAGAAAGCGCTCACGAGATTAGGGCTGAGATGACAAAGCTGCGATGTCTGCACTCGTCTTCAGTATCGCGTTGCATAAATCTCCGCATTTAAGAAGATATCATGTCACATACATTTAAATTTAATGCATGTTTAAATTTAATAACAAAATCGGACACCACGGTCTAACCTGCATCAGCAAGGCCGGCCGTAAGTCACGTCATTCCTCGATCAATGACTTGATACGCCGGGCTCTGGTCAGCGCTGGCGTGCTGGGATAGGTCGGCCCTTGGTATGAGACGCTACGTGTGTCGATCAGTGGCGGCTGGCGCCGCTGCTGTTCAGCAGGAGTGCCTCAAGCCTGTCTCGAGTCAGGTTAATATATGCGGTGTTTGCGGTTGAAACTCTGGGCTTACCATCCTGAGGCTTACTATCTTTTTAAAGAGGTCTCGCGCCGTCTAATCGAGACCTCTCGAGACAGGCGGACTCGAGCGGCGCTTAAACGGCCCTCAGAGAATCAGCATTGCTATCCAGCGTGGCAATGCTGCTAGTCTTCTTGGTATCTTCTGCATTGTGATCTTTATTACTGGATAAATCGGTATCCTTTCAGAGTTGAATGGGCTTAGCTTATTAATAATGAGTTATAGCAGCTTACCGAAAGCTGTAGGTGCTCATTGATACATCGTGAGGATGGTCATCAGGAAGTTAGAGAACAGCTTACACACGCTTTAGCTTCACAGGCAAGGTCGTGGCTAGGCTGTTATCGATACCTCAATTGGATGTCGTAGGCATTTGTAGGGTTTCAAGAACTATCCATGGTGCAGGGGGAACTTGCCACGCTAATGAGAATACGTCCAAATACTACATGTTCGTATACGCTGAAAGAAATGTACTTCAATGAGCAAAGAATCTGTATCAGAGAACACTTACAAAGTTACAACTACTTAGCCTGGAGGGTAGCTATCGAATTCTGTCCTACATAAATATCGTTCCGCGCGAGAGCAAATATGTTCGTACGTTGAAATATGTACGGAAGAATAGATTGGAACGATGGAACGAATCCTTAATAATGGATTGTGTACAAATCATGAAGGATCCAACGGAGTTATGGTGAGCGCGAGCAAATGATGTGAGAATAAGAATTTATAGTCAGCTCCTGGTCTAACGTACCTCTCCCCACGCTGTTTCAGTCACCATGATTTACAACCTTGTTATTTGGAATCCCTAATGGATTTTTCATATGGTTATCTTGTTGAAAAGACTGCGATGTTATATCTGATCGAGCAATAGATTACTTCGGAGTCGCGTAGGTTCCTTAAAGTTTAGTCGTTTGCCGTACATGATTCAATTACCTGTTTATTTATTACTAATGTATTGCGTCATTTAGTGAAAACTTTTGAACTGAATTGATTGCAGAATTTACTGGTAACCAGTAGATAGTTGACGGCGATCAAGCGAAATATGTTACACAGTCGCGTTGTTGAAAAAAAAAGTAACATAAAAACTCCTTATAGATAATTAGCTGTTGGAAGAAGTAGCTGTTGTCCCTCAATTAAATTTTACTTGAAAAGGGATTTACAGTATCGAATGGCGTGGTGAGATTTTGATTCACGTGCTATCGAGAGATGAATACGTAACACTATTTATCAACCCTAGTCTTTGTCATAGAATACTATTATAATCATGCCTTTAAACAGATATTTCTCGATGGCAAACAATTATAAGTTAAGGGCGCACATACGCTTAAAATAGATTAAGAGCCGATTATCTTAATAACCGTATGGTCAAAGCAGTCTCCTACTGTTCACATCCCACATGACAAATAAGGCTTGAAATAGCTACTAACATTTCAATCATCAAATCATCGACAGCGTACTCTAGTAATTTTATTAGAATGTTAAACTATATTAGTAAAAACATAAACAAGTCATAAATTCTGGTTATGGGAAATAAGAAAACAATCGTAAATATAAACTTAGGTTCTTGTTTAAATATTGTTTGGTTTGTTTCTCTGCGGGTTGTCCAAGACGACGATTCTTTGTCCGCCCCGATCTTACTCTTCTTAAATATAAACTTTTTTTAAAAATGTTACTTGCAAATAGATATGCATAGAGTTACATACATGGTATACCTTTTCTATTTGGAGCGGAGCTTTACCGCCGCTATTACAGGGAATAGCTGAAGTAACACTAATTCATTGACTTGTTGCAAGAGTAGCAATTTGCTGGACTCACGGTGGCTATTCAATGAAATGACCCTATTAACAGTTGCACCTCGGTATCGTACGTGTGTGTTTAGTAGAGAGAGGGATCGATAAATAAGGCCGGGTGTACATTAACTAGTACGCACGCCAAACCTCGCTCCGTGAAGTGGACTAGTTCACCATTCGAGTTCAGCGGTTCGCTCCTTTATTAGCAGGCCTTTGAAAGTCAGTCCCGGCTCGGTTTTCGCACTATTTCTGAGCGCAATACTCTATTATGAAGCAGTATTTTAAAAGGATTTCTCCCAATTCGCTTAGACATGTTATAGGTTCAATAAATAAATAAATAGTAATATCGTTAGCACCTTATATACCTCTGGTGGAAAGTGGGTGTGTGGGTATTACCTATACACCTCTGCCTACCCCTTCGGGGGCCCTGATAGGAAGGCGTGAGGATATTATTTTATTATTATTATTATAATACCTCGGACAATTCCACACAAATTGACCTAGTCCCAAATTAAGCAAAGCTTGTGTTATGGTAACCAGACAACGATATATTATTTACTTATATAGATAGATATATACACAAATAATTAGGACATCCAAGACTAAGGTACAAATATTTGTATTCATCACACAAATATCCGCCTTCAGCGGGATTCGAACCCGCGACCTCTAACGACTAGACCAGACGGTCGACATTTTGTTTTACAAGATAACCGCATTAAATCTCAAAATTGACTTCTTAAAATATCCACATCATAGCAACAATGGAATATGCTTTAGTGAGTTACAAATAAATCTGTTTTAAAACTCTATAGCTTCAGGTCTTTCTAAGTAAGACGTTAGTTTCTACTGTTCTTTGTTATTATTGTTAAATTTTAAATAAATGTATTTCTTTATTTTCATTTCTCAATCACGGGATATTATTAATTCAAGAAAAAAAACTCCGCTGATAGAAACTTTTGAGACGTAATAATGTCTTTAACTAATAAATCGTAAGTCTTAGAGCTCGTCGTCTTTCGTTTTCTTACTACGCGATTGGATATTCCTGAAGTATTGGTCAATAAACTTTAAGGTTATAGAAGTAAAGTACTTTTATACACGATTTACTCAGCTGCATGGACATGGGCGACAGAGCCTGCCTGCGCGTTCGAAGCGACCACAGCGTTGCTTTGAAATTTAAATGATCTGCTGAACTTAAACGCTTCGCAGAAGTAACTAGTTCATTTCACTCATCTCCTGTGAGTAGTTCATCTGAAGATGTGTCGTCCATGAGCTCACATTAATGGGTAAAATGACAAGTAATGTTAAATCGTTGCCCTCTTAAGCACATTATTAAAAACTACCTCATTATTTTTGAATGTAACATACATCAATTTTTGGATCAGATGTGTCTCGTTAATTATTTGCTTCCTCCCGGAGTCCCGAAGGGTTAATCAGAGATGTAACAATACTATCTTTTCACGGGGTTATAGTTACTACTAATCTGACAGATAGAGAGTCCGTCACCGCTTGAGGAGGACAATATATAGGTCTTGAATTTTTTCAAACGTATAAAAGTGAGTAATGGTATTTCGTTTCATTTTAAAGGTGTGAAAAACCTCCGCACTTACGAAACTCACTGGTGCAGAGCGCAGTTTGCAACCTTTGAGTGTGCAGACATCTCTTCGAACCACTCAGCCACTACGGCTTGGTAAAAATAACGCTATTGAAACAATGTGTGGTATATCGCTCCTCGCTGCCGTTGGACCCTTAGCTCAACTTGGGCTGAGTAAACTGTTAGATTGGTTCTGTGAGTTTACCACCATCAGATATATTATGTAGTGGCCTATGCCCCACGGCCCGAACTACTTGTTTGACTACTTGTTCAAATATAGTAATGTGATTAGAACGTTCCACCCACATAATAGTTTGGATGTACTAACGCTACAAGTGATCAAGGCTGGTGTTTACGTGTTTACGTTTTAGGAGATAATTCGATTGTAATAATGACGTACTGGGCGGACTAAGATGTTCATACAGTGCGCGTATAAGGTGAAGGAACCAATCTGTCAGTCTCTTAGTATATATTTTTTGTCTATGCCTTATAAATATCGAAGATAATTTCTTTAGTAACGATAATACCATCTTCAATAGACTGCCTACTGCCTATCTCATCAAGTATTGCAAAAAACCTATATATTCTGAGGTATTAGTTACAGATTAAAAATATTTTGAAGGTTTTTTTTTATCGTTATGTTTAATGTTTAATTTTGGATTAGAACAATTTTCCAACAATCGCCTACGCAAGTAATCCTTACCGAAACAATTGTGAGGAGTAGTATTTTCCGTGCATCTAATATGATGAAACTGTACACTAAACTAAGTTTATGTTGCACAATGAAAGGCTTAGTGCGCACTTGCACGTGAGGTAATGAAAATAGTCGTCAAAGTTTATTCGGGCCTTAATATTTGCGGAGCGGGCATTAGAGCAATCCGCCCTTTTATACGGGAAGTTCTCTCGTAAATTAAAAGGTAACCTCTAGCCCACCAGGTAAACACGACGGGCTAACTGGTGTAATGTCTGTACGCACTCGTTTGAAATAGGCGTAAACTTTATAACTATTACCTGCTTACTTACAGGTTTAACTGGCCATTAAAGTAAGCTTTACTTGCCCTGATTTGAAGTGCTGTTGTACGAGGCTAACATTTTCGCAAAGTATAAAAGGAAATATGTAGAAGAAATGTTACTTTACTTTACTAGTTACTTTTATTAAACCATAAGAGCGTACCTAAAACTAAAGCATCAGTCTATCTATATATAAATTCTCAACATTCCAAATTATAAACAATAATGGCCCAATTCTTTCACTTCGCTTTTATACCCGCACGATACCCGCGGCAAACAAATAATTAATTTATTTGTATGCCGTATGGTTTGAGTAGACACAAACGAAGTCAAGATAGTCGTGATTGAACCCCGAGTTTCGAATTTCTACTCTCTGTGCTTACTCCGTGTCTCGGCGTAAAAGTATGTAGATATGTTATTTATATGTATTACGTTGGTTTGGACACATAGAAAGGATGAGTGAAGAAAGATTGACGAAACAGATATACAAAGCAAAAGTGTGTGCAAAAAGAGGCAGAGGAAGGCCACGTTCCAACTGCCT